>JAREIK010016202.1:0-104607 GCA_029783825.1 Sapria himalayana | reverse complement strand
TTTTGGTTGAATTTATCTGGATCTAATATACTATTTTTTAGTGTATTGATTAACATATTTCTTAAGATGATTAGTATCACTAATACTTTTATATATAAAATATATTTTTATAATATATATACCTATACTGAATTTTATTATATATTGAATTTTTATTTTTAATTATGTTAAAGTGTGTCTAGATTATAAAAATTAACCTAATTTTAAGTTTTTTGCTAAATAAATTGAAATCATGAAAAAGAACATAATTTAAGTTTTGAATCTTTTGGTTTAGTTATCATTATATATAAGTTTACTTATAATTATTTTTTATTAAATTTATTATTTATCATTTTTAATATGTGAGATTGGATTGAAAATATGAAAATACGTGAATTCTTTTTTATTTTTTTCACTTAATTTGTTAATCTAGTTATTAATTTAAATATTATTAAGTAATTAATATTAAATTATAATGTAACATTTTAGAGATATTGCAACTCATATTCAGACTCTTAAAAATCACTTCTCATTATGAGAACAACGATATCACAACTCTTCACTTTGCAAAATTAAAATTACAAAGAAATAAAATTCAATTAAAAAATATGGTTCAATATATTTGAGAGGATTTAGAGGAGAGATTACTAGTTTATAGAATAAGTATAAAAAAACAAATAAATAAACTAGGTAATTATAAAAATAATTTGTGATTAAAAACTTATATATTTTTTATTTTTTTTTTAATAATTTATTGGGTAGAAATATGACATCTATTGAATTTTTGCTTAAGGATCATTGGAAACACTTTGGCAACTCACAAAAAATATGTTTTTTATAACATTGATAGACATTCTTCTATCGTTGTTGATGTTGAGCCTCAGGTGGGCCTAAATTGATAAAAATATATGGATTCTGCTGCTTATTTTTTTTTTTTTTTTGCACACGGGACTGATTAAAAAAAACAATTGCATCGTGCCACATGTCGCATGAATAGGCTTGGCATGAGACATACTGGGTGCCAACCCAGCATGACACGAGCCGTACCTCGGGCTGACATGATCATGGTCCAGGCACTGTTCTTGACTGTGCCATACCGAGGCTTGACATGATTGAACCAGGTTGTGTCTTGTTTTGTGCTTGAGCCATCCGACTCACTTGACATCTCTAATCTCATCTCACCGTGAGAGAGGATGCATCTAACATATTTAATTATTTTTACAAAGTTTTGGTTCTTTTGTTGAATCTCAGGCCTGAATGATCCCACTAAAACAAGTAGCGATTGAGGCATTTATTTTACTATGGAACATATCATGGCATTTTTCTGGATTCCCATCCTAACCCTTGTGAAGTTCTTGTATTCTCAGAGGATGCCGTCAATCTTAATTCGCTTGAATATAATTCTGGTGCCGATAGGATATAACACATTGAACTTTTTTCATCAATTAAATATCTCTTTAATGCATATTTTTTTATTGGTACTTTTAAGATTGATATAATTGAGTGGTCGTCAATGTTAGTCCAATGGTTGTTTTTGTAGATGATACATGATTTCTCATGTTGAAATTTAGACTTCATTTTAATTTTTATTTTATTTTTTTCTCTTTCATAATTTGGGAGCACTCATCATATGAGATGCTCAAATCACACACACACACATATTTAATATATATATATTATAATAATATATATTATATTTGCAAGCTTGTTGTTCAGACCCAGTACAACATGAGCCTTGCCATGGGCTATCATGAGTTGCTTTAGACACTACTTTTGGCATTCTGAGCCATACCAAGGTCGGTGAAACCGGATCATGCCTTGGGCCATTCCTAGGCTGCTCGACTCATTTGTTATATCTATTTTTGATATGCTTTCTAACTGACATGCATCATATAGTGGCAGGATAGAAATTCTTTTTCAGACTATGATACAATATATATAATTTGATAAATATTGGATTAATTTGAGAATATACAAATAAAAAGTTTAATTTGCTCAAATATTTAGAAGACAATCATAATTTAAGAGAGAAAATATAATTTATCATGCTTAATAAAAATAATTTTTTCTTATAAGTTTTTCGACGATATAAATAAAAATCAATAAGTGAAAAAATAAAGTTAAAATTTAGTTGTTTGGAAAGATAACTCATTGAAGGTATAATTTATATAGTTTATTAATGACTACAATAATATTTTCAGAACAAAAAAATAAATAATATTTATATGTGAAATGATTATTGACTCCTGTATTAGTTATCTAAAAGTTTAAATAGAAAGTGTGACCAACCAAACTAATAATATTTGAGCAAGGAAAGTGTTGCTGTTGACTTATAGATGAGTTTTGTATACTTATTTTTACTAAGTGTCATGATGTATTAATTTTATGAGGACCCTAGATGTCTTTTTATAGTACTCACTCTTTTTTTTTTTTTTTTTTTGAAAATGACCCCTAACAACTATCTTTGATGTGACATATATTCTTACAGTGTGTACATTAAAATGCTATTCTTTTTTATTTACCTTTAATGTGATGATGACTCTACATACTTAATCTGACAACTAAACTTAGATTTTGGGTTACAACAACTATCAAGTAAGAATAAAAAATCTTAATATACAATATCAAAACGAGAATGATAAAAAATTCAAGATAAAAGATGGTAAGTAGAATATATCATTAGTTCTTTCATTAATGTAATTGGAAAGTTTAATTGGTTATCCCGAGATTGATCAGATGATATGATAGAAGGCTCATCGGAAATAAATTGTGGACATGTCTATTTAGTATATATCTTTATATAAAGTTCATCAAGTCTCCCCAACCCTAATTCTCATGTCCCTATCTTTGGGAGACATATACTTTATGTTTAGTTGGATACTATAATAGGCTCATCTCTTAGACATAATATCCTATGAGAGATGTCACTACTCTCCTCAAAACCAATTGTGCTAGTTTTATTATGTATACTCATAGGAATAAGGTCAGTTGTTATTTCCTCTTGTGGGGAATAATCACTGTGTAGGAAAATTAGTCAATTACTTTAATGTTTAAAAATACATTTTTTTTGAATCGAGCCCTTTAAAAAGGGCTTGTTCGCAAAAAATGAGATATCATTACTCATAATAACTCTCATAAACTCTGGTGGATAATATTTTTAATTCTTATGAGTACTAGGATTCTCAGTAAAGACACTCAGTAAAAATGTGACATACACTATTGCACATGCAATCATCTTCTCCGTAAATCTATATGCAAAGAGAAACTCAACAAAATAAGTACTACCAAAAATCATAAGTGGAAGGTGAAATAATTTGTTATTAGGAAAAACAAGTTGGAATGGCATAAGATCTGAGAGAACAAAGGATGACATCTGATCAATCTGGAAGTTAGTGAATAATACTACATCTCTTCAAAAATGTTTAGGCAATCTCCTACGAAGTAATAGTGTCCTAGCTATCTCAAATAGTTAGTTATTTCTCTTTGTTATCCTATCTGTATAGGAGTGTAAGTAAAAGATGCATGATGAACCATTATGTGCTCAAAAAAATAAGAAAATTGATAAGAAGTATGTTTTAATATGTTGTCACCTCTCAATATCTTCATACCACTTTCAAATTGTGTTTTAATTTTTCTAAAAAAATTTCATAAAAATAAAAAAATATTTAAGGTCTTTCATTAAATACTAACACCATGTTAATAGAATACAATCATTGAAAAATCTAATAAAATATTTTAAATTATCATGCCTTGCCGTCTTATAGCGTTTTAAAATATCTTAATGAATCAAATGAAACGAGACATTCTTTCAAAATTTTCAACAATCAATAAATAGTATTTATCTAATGCTTGACTCTAGAATTTTCAACATTTTCAGTGAAAGATGCCCCATTTAAGAATGAATCAATGGCATACATGCTTTTAGAAATGTTGATGTGAGTCGAGAAGAACAAATATAATTCATATTGCTCATTTCCCATGGAAGTAATTTGTTTGGTCTAATGATCATGTATAAAAATATTAGAAAAAGAAAAAATAAAGTGAAGCCTTGTTGCTTCGCAAAATAAATGACAGAAAACAAATTATGATGAAGCTAAGATATATATAAATTACATGCCTAATGAAAGTGAACAATATTTACATTGTCATATTTCCTAACCCGTACAATGTTGACTCTTATCATAATAATATTAAAGCTTTTAGAATTTATAAATAAATAAAAATAGTGTAATTACCTACAACATGAGTATTAGTCCCCGAGCATACTAACCAATAATCCGGAGTAAGTTGGTGGGCAAAGAGTGTAATAGACGTAGAAGTACTTGATTTAGTTCAACCCCAAAACACAATTCGAAGTGTTCCTCTCAAGAAAGCCTCATGTCTCTAGTGGATGCGGTTGTAGAGATCCCAACTTGAGTAGATCCAATGGTCTGCTGTACAATTTTGAACCTCAAAATCTATAATAAGTTACTACTATCTTACGAACATTTCTAACGAACATGTCCTGACCTCCAATAGAAGAATAAGTTACTACTATCTTTTACCTTTTTGTGTATTTTTGTTAAGCCTTATAACTTTCTCATCATGTTGTGTGACAAGATGACATGTTACTATGATAAATCATGCAAACTTCATTCAATCTGGGTGTGCTTGTAACCACATGAGTCACTCTGATAAATCTTCAGTAGAGATGAAAAATTGTATTCTTCCCACGAATTTGTGTATACAAATTCGTATATTATTCTTCTAATGAATGATATAAAGAATACTACATACATACTCATTAAGTATCCTCATTGTCATGTGATTCGTCAAAAATAATATCATGCCAATCATTTTTTCCCACAGATGTGTTCGGCTTGCATAGTGAGTTATTTCATCCTGGTCAGTCAATTTATATATTTACAATTGAGTAATAATATCATATAAATAAATATTCTTAAAAATACATTAAATTGGCCACATTTCAAACTTTTAATCAAGTATCACAAGAGCCAATCACACTCAATACATATTATTACTTGATTGTTATAGGTAAATTTATAGTTGTGTATCAATTTCTATCAACGAATTAGTCACAGTTTGAGGTGTGTTATTCAATATGTGATTCATGTATCCTTGAGACCAAGGAAGCATGGACACGGCTCCCTACAGCCGTGTCCACGTGTCCGACACCTGGACACGACACTGACACGGCATGGATACGTGTCCGATACGCCACGTGGCGTATCATTGTACAATCCGTATCCGATACGCCACGTGGCGTATCGGATGGTTGCGTCGGCAGCCGTATCCACGTCTATAGTGCCCGACGTCCGACGATGTCGGGTGGCCAACGTTGCAGCATGGGCGACGTTGGCCACTGGCAGGGCACGGGCGCGATTTGAGGGGAGAGGAAGGGCGGCGCGATTTGAGGGGAGAGGCAAGGGGCGGCGGGCGTTGATTAAGGGGAGAGGCAGGGGAGGTCGTGCTTGAGGGGAGAGGCAAGAACATAAAATAAATATTTTTATAAAATAAAATAAAAATAATTATTTTTATATAATATAATTATAAATATTATTTTATAAAATAAAATAATTATAAATATTATCTTATAAAATAAAATAAAATAAAATATTTTTTATTTTATAAATAAATAATATATATTTATTTTATATAATAAATATTTTAATTTAATTTATTTAATAAATTTTATAAAATACCTAATATTTATAATTAATAATTTTTATTTTTATTTTTATTTTTTTATCATGCCGTATCCTAGCCGTATCAGTATCCTAGTTTTTTAGAATTTGCCGTGTCCTCGTATCCTGCCGTGTCTTATCCCCGTGTCCTGTCCGTGTTTCTTAGCTTGAGACATCATTTTTTTACCGATGTAGTTCAAGGAAAAATTGTATGTCCTTAATGTTCTTAGAGTTGTCCCAAATAATCACATATTGATTCTAATTATCCTAGAATCATCACAATGCGTACTTCTACAAGAAGGTAAAATAATTAAGATATAAAATTAGCTGGATTTAAAAAAAAAAAAAGAGAAAAATTGTGGGCAGTCTTCTGACCTAACTGGCCTACACAAAGGAGGAGAATTCTCTGCCGACCCTCATCGAAACCCTAATGAGGTGTTGTCCATAACAATCTTAATTTGGTAGTGTTCCTAAAAGAGAAAGGTTAATTAAAGCTGAGGGTGCTCAAGAATGATCAATATTTCTAGAATGGTCAATATTTGTGATTAGACATTACCTTCCACAATGATTTCTAGAAGTAAGAAACAACGGCGGCATGTTCTTTTCTGTGAGTAAGGAAAGAGCTTGAGCTGGTAATTTTCTGGAGAGTAGAAGCCACAATTGTCTTTCTCAATCTTGGTTCAAGCTGTCTTTTAGCTAGATCCAACACTATTCGAGCTGTTTGAGTGGCCTGCTGACGAGACTTCCTGTCCCTTAGAAGGGGTGGTGACGTGGAATGTTCTTTTGGGCAAGCTGTTTGAGATGATAGATTTGTTGAGATATATTCACCTTGAACATCCTAACCACCCGACCACATCTGTTGCCATGCATTCATCATGTGATGTCGGGGGAGAGATTGTTAGATGATCAATATTTTATCATCCATAATAGATAATTTTAACACGTGGGAGTTGTATATTTTTCTCAAGTAGGTGGGAGCTCTTGAATGCAAGGAAGAGTATCCTTTCGTGCTTCTCGCCAATCTCCATTCTGAATCTTGTTGCAGCAGAGTTGAGGTAGAGATGCTCATCCATAGCCACACCTTTGACGAGACTGCTGAGTCGATAAGAATACCTACCTAATACTTATCTTTGTATTCTAAGATTCAAACCATAATTTATCTTCTGGGACAATTGTTTAAATGTTTATTATTTTGAAAAAGCATTTAAAAAAAAAAAAAAAGGAAACCTGAATTTGAGTTTGGAAAAGAAAACTGTATCAAATTCAAAAATAATTGAGTTTTGGTACACTTCAATATAAAAATCCAGATGTACCCATCCACATGTCATGTTAGATTGCTACGTCATGTCACTTCATGTAAAAAGTTGAAAAACAATAAAGAAAAATTTTTATATCACTTATCGTGAGATATACTTTTTTAAAATATTAATGTTTTTTTAAAAAAAAGTACTAGTTTTGTCATATATATATATATATATATATATATATAAAGTGATACTTATAATATATATAAATGTTATATATAATACATATAACACTATGTATATAAGTATTTATATTTAAACATATCGTGAGATATACATATATATACATACATACATTCACACACACACACACACACACACATATATATATATATATGCTTACATATAAATGTTATATACTTACATATATGTTTGTGTAAGTTTGTGTGCATTATATATAAAATAATGTAATGGTTGTAATATATATATTGCTATATATTTATATATAACATCAGAAAGTTGATATATAAAAAATATATAAACAATATGTATGTTATATGCAATGTATATACAATATATATATAACACACACACACACACACACACACATATATATATATATATATATATAAAACAATATATATGTTTTACTAGTTTTGTGGTGTAAGGACTAGGTGCAATCCAAATGGCTGGCCGAGCTGGTTTGTCTGAATTGCCACCTATAAATATCGTGGTACTATCAGACGAAGAAATATGAGCGTTTAACAATATCTTTGACTTTGATGCTGGGCGCCATTAGTATTTTATTATCTTTAGAAAGCAACTAAAGATTGTGATCAACATATCATTTAGTTTTGTGATTGGTTGATTAGTGAGCTGATCGGTATACCTTTTTTTTTTTTTTATGCAAACAATGAGATTTAATAAATCTTATTATTAAAATTTTTGATAAGAATACCCACCTAATGCTTATCTTTGTATTCTATGATTCAGATCATAATTAATCTTTTAGGATAATTGTGTAGATGTTTATTATTAAATTTTTTTTTTAAAAAAAAAGGAATTTGAATTTTTGAGTTGAAGAAAATACTCCAAATTTAAAAATAATTGAGTCTCAACATGAAAATCATCATAATTTACAATAAAGGCAACCTTTCTAACATGAAACACAAGGGAGTCCTAGGATTGGGCCTTGGCTTGAAAAGGGGGTCAGCGAATAAAATGACAGATATGGACTGAAATGAACTGTGGCCTCGACATTGTTGTTTGCTCTACTCAAGTTTTATGAACACTGGATTTTCTGGTTACCAAAATGCAAAACTGACATCATCAAGAAGGTCTAGAAATGATATGCCTGATTCAGATCTATGGCAGAAGTGGCAGAGGTGTTTGATGAAGATCGTAGCAAGATACTGATGGTTGATGGAGATTACAAAACAGTGCCTCCTTTTCTCACTGATCATTGTAGAATGTACTTTTGTCTAGAGGTGTCAAATGGGCCTTTCCGTGCCGGCACGACCCATTTTTGTGAGGCACAACCTTGCCACCTTGATGTGCTAGACACGGCATGGGAGTCGTCTGGCTGGCCCAGCACGGCAAGGTGGCTCGGTCGAGTGTGAACCCGTTGCTTGAAACACAACAGGTGACTTGCTTACGTGGCTGGCCATTTGTAACAGGGCAGTCACCCGACGAGACTTGATTTGTGACCCTTATATGGTCCCGGGCCCATGGGCCGGTGAATCATGCCATCAGACCAAACATATGGGTCATGCCTAGCCTGACACGAGACATGGCTTGCTTTGGCCTAGCACGACACGAAATGTGCAATGGGACGGCACGGTCTAGTACTAGGCATGTTTCCGGACCGTGCCGTGCCCAGTTGACACCTCTACTTTTGTCACACAACTTTATTTTTTTAGTGTATTTTATTCTTCATTATAATATATATTTCCCCTTAGTCTTCCTTCATGCTTTGTGATTGCATTCTTGTCTCTTGTCTTTTGTGGGTATTTTAATCTTGGGTTCCTTTTAGGTAATAAGAGTCTGGAGGCTGCTGTGGATTGGATAGTGCAGCATGAAAATGACAAGACATAGATGAAATGCCTTTGGTATGATTTTTTTTTTTAAATTTTTATTCTCTAATTCCTTTTGGTTCAATCAAGAAAATGATGTCTGGTATGATACAATGTGTTGATGTGGCGCATGATCTTTAACCATGAAGCTTCTTATTCATTCAGAATTTTTATTCGTTGTTAGATTACTCTTTTAGATCAGGCACATGGTCTAACCAGCTGAAGTGAACATTTATATTCAAGCAACTTTCTTTCTCATAGTTTGATTACTTGCCAAAAAAAATGTAAGCACCATATAAAGAAAAACATAAGTATCTAGATTGCACTCAGGGGTTAATTTTTGGGCATTTTATCATGAATTAATTGGATCAAAAAGAAAATTATATTCGTAAACTATGTTAGTTTTTTTGGCGCTTCATTGGCTAGGCTAGATACAATCCAGAACAAAAAAAGTTACTACAAATGCAAAAAAGTAAAGTAAATGAAAGTTGATATTTTTTTTCAAGGTATTAACATAAATATTTGTTGGCTGATTTATAATAGGAATGTGAATAATAATAATCAACTCATCTTGTGTGTTTTTCTTGATAAAATGATAATTCACTTCTATATGTTTTGTCTGTTATTAAAAATTTATATTAGAAATAATATGTTTTATTGTTTAGTTGTCATAATAAAAAATTATAGAATTCGAAATAATATATTCCATCTTTTCAAACGAAATATATGATTTAAAGAAACTCACAATTTGTATTAATTATATTTTGATAGTCTTTAATTTTTTATTGGATGTAGAAATAATAATTTATTTTTTTTTTGCAAAAAATAAAATTATCTTCTAGAAAAATATAAAATATTATAGTAAATCTCTTTTTAGTACAAGTTGGTTTTTATCTAGAATTAGAAAATTCTCTCTATTATATTTGTCCAGGATCCCTAAAAATATAAAATTTAGAGAATTTTTCACATGTGAAGTGTATGAAGAATATATCCCTTAATTAATGTTTTGGAGAATCTATGAAGTAATTTATTATGTAAATAATATATATATATATATATATATATATATACACACACACATATATATATATCCATACATATATATATATTCTTATAATTTTCTTATTGTCTATTGAAATCAGCACATGTATTTATGTCAAATCACAACTCGATGGAAATCTCTCATTGTGCATCATTTAAAAGTTTAAAATATGTAAGAATATACATTGAATATTTTCATGAGAAAGAATCATTCTTTAATGAATGTATGTATGTAATCTTTATACCTAAAAAATATTTGAGTCGCTCAAAATCTATCACATATGACTATATTAAAAGAAACTCTTTTAGATATATAAAATTTAGCTCATTATATTATTTAATGATTATAAAAATGTACGCCAATTCTAAAATACTCATTCTAAGTGAATTCTACTTGAAAAAAAAGTGAAAAATAAGAGATATCTATGTAATTCAAAGAAATAATTAATTGAAACTAAAAAAATGAATAAACTAAATCTTGGTGGTTGCTTTAGCCAATATTGATTTGTTCTTCCTGATTCACACATAATATCTATTTCTAAGTTCGAATCCATATGGTTGTTCTACATATGATTTGATGTGTTTCGAAATAAAGTGAATATTTTGTCTCTTCTTCGAGTACCCGAGTAGCCATTAAATGATATATATATTTCTTGGTGTCATTTTCTCATCTATGAGGGAAGCATCGTGCGCAAAGTAAGTACGATCAAATAGTCGTGTGTTTACTTGATTATTTTTTTGAATATAATATTTCAAATGTAATCTTCCTAATAATATAAAATAATCAATTGATTAAATAATTTGTTATTTTATATCTCACCAAAATCAATTAGATAAATCTTTTGTATAGACAAAGGCCTAATAATTTCAGTCATATATGTGTTCTTTTTGTTAGGTGCTCACTTTTTCGATAGTGTATTGTCCAAAAAGTGTTGTTATATCTTGTGCTCATGATAATATGAATTGAATTGCCTAGATATGTATTCTAATAAATCATCACTTATTAATAAATTAACATGAATATCATGATTATAGTATTTTTTATATTTTATGTAATAGTTCAAAAATATATTTACTATTTGATTTTTATTTAAGAAAAATATATTCATGTAAATTAGAAATAATTATTTTTAAATATAATTTTAGTTAGTCTTGTAATGCACAAGGTGTACATGAGCTTTTGAATGATTATCAAATGCAAATATTTTTAATTATTATTTGCTTAGTCTTTAAATACATATTAATAGAAATTTCAAATATATCTGTAAATCACGTTGAAATAAAAATACAAATAAAAAAAATATATAAATGACTATTGCAAGTTATATTAAAATATAAAACAATGATGGAGCCTTACTTGTGATAAGTGAGGCCCCCGGGTACATCTATGATTTGCCTTTCAATGCATATGCTCATAAGAGTATCTATGGTTCACCTTTAGCTATGCTCATGCACTAGCAAGGATGTGGATTTAGCCAGGTGAAAATTTTTTAACAAATATAAATATTTTTGTGACTCCATTAAATATATAAAAATCGTAAAAAATGTAATTATTTGTTAATTACAAAATCATATATATATATTATTATCCTTTCAAATGGTGTGTCTTGGCATCTTACCTAACCTAGGTGACAACTTTTCATTAAGGTGTGCTTTAGGTGTTTAAGGAAAACTTGCTCACCCTAGGCTCGATTAAGCAGTCTAGAAGCTACTAGGCATCTTGTTTTTTAATTTTTAAATTTTTTTAAGTTATTCTATAATGTGGATGTATGCTGTCTGCTTATAGTGCATAATCTCCATATGTAATGTATTAGGGGGCAAATTATTTGAAAACTGTTTGAGAATATAATTGACTTTTTTTATGATTATAACTAAATAAATTTATACATTATAATTTAACTTGTAAATTTTAATTATTTCATAAATTCATGATAATAGGCAATATAAATTATGATATCAATGCTTGAATGGTGTGTTATATATTATTTAATTTCTAACTTAAATAATAAATACTCAAAAAATACATAATAAGTGTACATAATGAGACTATTTATGGTTGGTCCATTAAGATTGGGGCATCCCATATGTTGGGTTTTCTCATCAATAATGCAATAAATAAATGAAAAATAAAAAAATTATAAACTATAAATTGTGACTTTTTTCCCCTCAGTTGGTGTGTAAAGGTCTAGAACACAAAGTTTGAATGGGTGAAATTTATGCTAATGCTTCTTTTAAAGCCTTTATTATGAAGATGTCTGCTAGCTGATCTACTCTATGAATATATATTGTAACAATATATCATTCTGAATCTTCTCACTGAATAAAAACTTAATTCTACTCCTTGTGCTTCATCTACTTGTGAAATATCAGATTAAAATTTAAAAGTTTGATGTTTGATTGTCATAGTAAAGAGTAGTGAGTTGAAAAATAAATATTTAATTTTCTCGATTAGTTCTCGAATCCAAAGTATCTTGCACTTGACTATCCCTATTGCTATGAACTTTGTATTTGAATTGAATCTCAAAAAATGTATGTCTCTTTCTTTTTTATGAGATATATCTGTCTTTAAAAAGATATAAAATTTTGTCATTGATCTCTTCTCAGCGAAAGTTAATATTTACTCGAATAAAAAAATTTGGCCAAATAGAAATGCCCGTGATTACTGAAAAAAATCTAAATCCTAGAGACTTCTTTACAAGCTTCAATATGTGAAGAGCTGTACTAGGTGAATTATTTAATGATAATATATAATATATTTAACTATGTTAATTATATATATTATATTTGAACTGATAATGGTTTAAATAATTAATATTTTTTTATAGTTCTCTTGTAAGTAACAAAATCAATTAGAAAAGTTTCATTAGAAGTAAAATTAGTATATGAATTATTAAAAATAATTATTGAAGCATAACTCAAAAGTTCTACTTCTATAAGAGTATCAAAAATCATATCATTTGTGATAAGATATTATATCTCCTGATAATTTATCTTTATTCTAATAAATATTTAATTTTTTCAAGATTTATCATCTAGAATTATTTTTGATTGTATCATTTAATTTGGTAATTCTTAACGCATCTTCTCATGTAATTAAAATTTTATTCACATTTGCAATGAGTAAATTATCATATTATTAGGGGTTTTTTGGAAAAGTAAAAAAAGTTAATTACATGTGAATTAAATTTGATGATTTTTTTAAAATCTTATAAATTAGGTTTTTGGTGATTGATTCATGTCATATAATTTATTTCATATTGAATAAATCATATTAACTATATTATTTGAAACTTAAGTGATTGTTCCATATATAGTTCGTCTTTAAGGTTTTGTAAAGAAATATATTTTTCATATCTAGTTGGTATATCATAAAGGTGTTAAATGAGTCGGGTGGCCCCGTTCAACCATGCTAGGCCTGACACGACACACCTGTGAAGTTGTGATGTGGAGAAGTGCTTAATGAATTATTTTCGTCATGATTTTTCTTTAAGTTTCTATTTTGTCAGTGTAGTGGCTTCATTTTCTGCTCTGACTTTCTTTATATTTCTCTATGTAAAGTTGTGACAAGTTCAAACGTCATGGTTTTTCGATACAATATCTATTTTCTCACTTTCATTTTGATATTAATTGATTGTTATATTTGTTTTATCTTTCTCTTCTAATAAATTAAAGACCGATAGTGATTTTTTTATTCGTACTTCTATGCAATCTCAAAATTCACTCAGTAAGTTTTCTGTGTTTTTGAATTGAAATTTATCATTTCAATCTTTTCATTTGCATATTCAATGTATATTGATTCTATTTTATTGAAAGTGTCATGACTTAAAAAAATGTCGTAACTTAAGAATACTTTTTTTTTAATTTACTTGTACTATCTTCTTTACTCCAAATTGTCTCTAGTTTATTATTTTTTCATCATTTTCGGGTCAATAATCTTTCATGAAGTCATTTACTCTAAAATTTACATTGTCTTTTGGTTGTGCATATGAGATTATCTTATTCTATAATAATCTTTTTTACTGTTATTTAAAATCTATAGACTTTTGTATAGGTTGAATTTTAGTTGTTTTTTGCCTACTTGATATATGGATTCGCTATTCTTGATTTTTAGTTGTTTTTGGTGGCCTGGGGCCTAGCTCAGTTCAATCGTACTCGGCCTGGCACAACATGGTTTGGAATTGTACTGTGGGCAGGGCCGGGCCGGGCCAACCCTTGTCACTGTTGTACCATGGCGACATGATTTGTGCCTTGTGCCAGGCTAGGTACGATTCGTGTGTTTGGCTCGACGGTATGGTAAATTAGCCTTGGGACTAAGCTAGATTTTTTTTAAATCTAGCTAGAAAAATCGGGTACCACCCTGCTTGACCCGGCATGACTCGGGTATGAGCCGGGCCAACGGGTCATGCTGGGTCGACACTTCTCAAGCCATGTCATGTCTAGTATGACATGATGTCCCCATTGGGCCACCAAAAAATGGCCTGGTCTGGCCTGACCTTACCTGTTTGACACATCTACTTGACATTTATTAATGTCAGTCTAGCTGTCAAAAATGATTATCCTAAGTTTAATAAATTTGCCAACTTTTATTGATATATTTTTGATAATTCTTCTAAGAAACTTGATTCATTGGTTGACCATTTACAGCGAGAGAGAGGGTGTAGTAATATTATTAAAATTTAACCTTTATACTATTAATAATAATATCAAGTTAACAATTGATCTCAAGTTGCATAGTGATTTCTAAAAACGTTGCTTCCTAAAAACTTAGCTTTCTGAGCCTTTCAAGATTTTTAAGTCTTCTCATTAGTTTACATTGACTGATTATGCCTTATTTTTCGATCATATTCACTATTATATATGCCTTTAACTTACTCTTGTTACTCATAATGTTTTTCATAAATTTAACTTAATGAGGTATTAAAGATAAAAATTTTGGCAAATGAGATGTTAATATCAAACTTCTTAAATATATTAAGAAACTTTTTGAATTGTTCATTTAGTTTTTATTTTCTAAAATACTACCAAAAAGGAAAACAAGGTTGGAGATTTTGTTTACTGTTTCATAATCATTCTTTGGCAAACCATCGTTTAGTTCATTCTTCATTATTTCAAATAATCTACAACTTCTTTATTTCTACTTTTTCATTTGTCATGACTATAGGTGTTAGTTGGATAATGAGTTTTGTGGATGTCATGATTTTGAAAATATTGTCAGATATTAATAGTGACTTTGAAAAAGTTGTGATATTGTCAACATAAATTTTCATCTATTTCACTATTCCTATTAGGGTTTTCTTCTATTTTTTATCACCCTAAGTCTTTGTTGCTTCTGAGTTTTATAGACATGGAACTCATTGAATTTGTTTTGATATCTTTTGATAATTTATTTATGCTATACTCATTCATAGATAGTGCTATTTGAATAAATTGATTCTCAATAATTTTTATCATCAAGTTTGTGTGTTCTAAAATTATTTCAATTTGTTTCTTTCAGTTCTTTTGTAGATTATTCATCTTTTGCCTCCATGAATAACACAAGAATATTATCTTTTTATGATAATGTTTTTATTTCCTTTAAGTGATTTTAATTAGATCTCGAGGTTCTTTACATTTGATATTCTATTGAGTTGCTCACAAAATTTGTCCAAAATTATCTTTTATTCAATTGCACGCTGTCGTGATTTTCATACGACAAATTGTTATGATTTCTCATGTTCGGATGATAGAATAAGGAAGCACTGTTGTTAGGTTTGAATACATACTCTTTATTCTGTAGAATATTGTTTTCTTCCACTTGATACATGAAGTTAAAATTGATCAATTCTTTCTTTTGCAAAATTATTATTATTCTCACACTAAGTCTTATTATTTAGTATTCTAAATTTGTTGAAAAATATATCAAGTTTAGACTATATCATCATTAGTTTATCTAACTTTAGTATTCTAATTTTCTTCCTTCTAAATGCATGTTCATTCAGAGTTGAATAATTGTTTTTGGCTAGATTTTTAGATAAGAAATAAGCCCATTCGAGTGACTTGTTCATGATCGAAGTACTTGGAGTTGTATCAACTATACATTTCATCATGTGGTTCAGATTATTATAGAAAGCTTGAACTTAGAAACATAATTCAAATTTATGTTATGGATATCTACTAAGTAGTTCTTTGAATCAATCTCACATGTCATATAACATCTTCTGTTTCTCTTGTTGAAATTGACTCATCTCTCATCTTAATTGAGAGGTAATTTGAGACGAGAAGAACTTGATTAATAAAGTTTATATAAATTTGTTACAACTCTTAATTGATCATCTGGATAAACATTAGAACAAGCTTTGGGCCATGTTTCAAAGAAAATAAAAAAAGTTAACTCTATCGTATTTGGGTTAAATCTATTTATTAATCGTATATCTCATCATGTAATTCAACTTATTATTGAAAATTTGAACTTGAAACTATAATTCAAATTTATGTCGTGGGTTTCTCTTTAGTAGTTCTTTGAATTGATCTCACATGTCATATATCATTTTCTGTTTTTCTTATTAGAATTGGCTCATATCTCCCTCTTAGTTGAGAGGTAACTTGAGATAAGAAGAACTCGTTTAGCAAATTTTATATAAGTTCATCATAAGTCTTAATCTATAATCTCGATAAGTATTAGAATTAGCTTTGGGTTATGTCTTTAAAAGAAAATAAAAAAATTCTTTAACATTATTATATATGGGCTAATTCAATTTTCTTTATTGTATCGCATAACTCAAAGAATATTGTGACATGATTATTTATGTCTTATAAAAATTGTTCACCTTACTGATGTTGCACTATGGCTATGTGACTAGGCTTAAACTCAAAGTGGTTCGTGATTTATTACATCTGAATATCAAAATAATTATCCATCAATATTAGCCACCAGTAATCTTCCAAGGTATAGTGATGAATAAAGTGTTGGATAACTCGTTCTGTATCCCCTTAATTATTTTCATCATTGCCATTACTTTTTATATTGTCTCTCTTAGTTCTTTGTTTAAATAGTTTAATTCTTGTTCTCTTAATATTTGAGTTCATATCTATTGGCTTAGTTCTAGATTATTATTTTATATGAGTCTAATGACTACAAAACAAACATTAAAAAAATTAACATAAACACAAAACAAATAGTAAGCATAAACCATTATAATATAATCACATCATAAAACAAGGACACTAAATTAATCTTAAATCTCAATTTAGTTTGATATTGTAGAAGAATTCATATAAGATACTTGATGCAATATATAGTTGAATTGGGGGTTTCCATTGATAATCTTAGTGAGGATTTAAGTCTTAAATTTCATTCCTAATCAATTTGTATTTGCATTTGTCTTGGATTTGATCATAAGTAGAGATTAAAAATCACGTCGCCTAAGATTTTGTGTGCTCATGGATTTAAAATCTGATTCGTCTTTTTTTTTCTTTTTTATAAAAAATTCTAAATATTTTTTTATATAATAGGATTTTATGTGTATCTTCAAGTTGGAAGTCGTGGCACTGTGTTGAATTCGCGACTTTATCATATATTTGAATTCTCTTTGAAGTACAAAGTCATAATGACAAAACAATCTTATGATTGGAGTAACTCTTCCCCTAAGTACAAAGTCATGACAGAAGTAATACCACTGCCAAGATAAATACTCTTTGAAAAGCAAAATCATGGTTGCAAGAATGACTACGACAGATATATATATACTATTTCAAACGTAAAGTCATAACACTAAGAATGACCACGACCAAGGTTTTTCCTTTCAAAATCATAAAATAATTGTGGTAGATTATTGTGATTGAGACAAATATTTTCTAGAACACAAAGTAATATTCGCTTGACTTCTAGTCATAATTGTCTTTATAAATGAAAAACACATCAAAATAGACTAAGAGCTGTAGTAAACCACTAGAAAAATAAAATCTAGGTCATCCCAAACCCGATCAACTTTGGTAAACTGCTCAAACTCTGGTCAACCCATCAACCCTAACTTAAATCTTGTTCAAATCTTAAAACTAATCACACCAAGAAAAGTGCAATACAGATTTAAGAATCAAATCATTATTGTATTCTTTCAAATATCATTATCATATATATATATATATATATATATATAAAAGAAAATGCATTGGATGTGAGCAATTGGGCATTCTTAGAATAAACTAGCACTAATAGTACAATACAAATAATAATAACATAACTTGATATTTTTGTTTTCTTGTATGTATATATCTTAGATCATAATTTTGGAGGAAAGATAAGTAATTTGGATTAATTCTCAAGTTTTCGTAAAAATATCTACATGCTAGTCTTTAGTAGATATATATATACTGTGGTGGTAAGAGTGTTGAGCACCAACTATCATAAAGAAGAGATATGTGGTGTGATTTTGTGTTTTCAAAAAAGAAATCTAATTTTCTAAAAAGATCATAATGCAAATCAAAGCATAAATCATGATCCAATTACTTGTAAGTTTGTTTGAATGATTTCTCTCAAGAGCGAATGTTTTCTATTTTATTTTTTTCTTTCATGATAATCAAGCTGTACATTATATTATTTCCAATTCAATATTTTAAGAGTTGAAATATATTGTCGTTCACTATAGCTTATGTACATATCATAGATTAGTTAGTTGATGTATTTATGACAATATTGTGAGATCCTCAGATTAATTCTTACTTCTTGAGACTTGATATTTGAAATATTTATTCACCAACTTAAGAGATGGGTTGAGGAGTAATTTCTAGGGGTTGTGAAAATAGAAGGAGAATGAAAAGGAAAAAACATATTTTTATTATTGAAATCTTGAAATCATGAAAATATAATAATTAGTATATATATATATATATGCTTTAGGGTAGCTCATATATTGAATGCTCATAAATAATGAAAAAAAATAAAGAAATTAAAACAAAATTTAAACCAAACTTTAACACCCATTTAAAGCTATTGTATAAATATCACAAATACAAAGTTTAAAAGAGAGAAAATAAACTGGTGGTCCTCTAATTATATTCGTGAATATGTTTGTAAGATGCTTGCTGATAAATAATTTGACAATGACTATTAAACTATTTAATTTTTTTTTCTATGATGTGATAATTAACTTGATATGTTTGCTCCCTCTTGGAACATTGAGTTTATTGCTATTTATCAAGTTGATCGGTGTCAGAATAAAATATTATCAGCCTTTGAATTTGTAAACAAATTTTCTAAGAAGTGATTAATTTATTGAAGCTTATAAGTAACTGATTTCATAACTTTGTACTCTGCCTCAACACTAATTCTCGAAATAATAGTTTATTATTTTTTTAGAAGATAATTATCTCAAAAAAAATATAAAATCAAGTGTTAGATCTCATTTTTATAATTGTTGGAGTCTAAATTGAATTTAAATGTTTTTACTTGGCTATGTTCATGATTTCTGAATGAAATTTTATGTTCTTGCTCTTTGTTCACATATGTGAGAATTATGAGAATTAAATATATAGAACAAAATCAACTATGAAAATTCTTTTTTATTTATTGGAATCAACTATGGAACAATATCTATAGATAAGTATGTAGACATGTCTATACCCTGATCTAGTGGGGAACATCCTTTCATATCAAAATTAGATAAAATATAAAATATCTCTTTCAAGAAAAAAGATTCTCTCATGAGTTTTTAATCTCAATACTCAGGAAATATTTAAAATGTCCAAAATTACTCTTATGAAATTTAGTTTGTAGAAATAATTTTAATTGAAATATTTCTAATTTATCATATTTTATAATCAAAATATTATCAATACACATCAATAATATCAAATATTGATTTTCTCATTTATATCAGTAAAAATAAGAATAATCTGATATATATCTTTTAAAGCTAAAGGTTGTAATTGGAGTAGAGATCCTGCTAAATAATGTGTTAGGAATATCAGCAGTTATGAGATCCATCAATAAAATGCAACAACCTAATAGTCATAATTTTGGCCACATGGGTTGGAGCAAGATTAGTGGTTACCCTTCTGTGTGGAGTAACAATTGGATAGTGGAATGGACCTACAACTATGGGTATCTAAGTACATTCTCTTAGGTTGAGTCCTTGAAAAAGGACTTGTCCTCGAGAAATATTACATTGATATTGATAATAATCACCATGATCCCTAGTGAGTAATATCTATACCTTTTTTGAGTACCAAAGTATTCAAATAAGATGTACTTAATGATATGCACAATAATATTATTTTTGCTTAAAGTAATATAATAAACAAAATAAGTATATCTAAAATTTTAGGTGAAATATGAAAAGGTCTTTCTCTTGAGTATAAAAGATGGTATGAGATATAATTTGAGGGGATAGAAAATGATATTCAGTTAATGAAGAAGTTATCGGTTGACATCACTTTTGCCTACAAATGTTTTAGAACGCTCTTTGTAGTAGGAGTATACTAATCATCTCAACTATATATCATTTCTTTCTTTCAACTATTATTTTCTATAAAAGAGTGCCAACATATGATCTTTGATGAATCATCTCGTGTTTTTCAATGAAATAAAAAAATTGAAAAGAAATATATTTTAATATTTTATCACTTCTCAATATTTTAATGTCACAAAAAATAATTTTTTTTTATTTTTTCATAAAATTTTATAAATATCAATAAAATTTGAGTTATTTTTTTTAAATACTGATAATCACGCATATCAAAGATAATGATTGATGAAACTATCAAAATATATAAGACCATAATATATGCTAGATGTGAAGTTCCAGTATACTTTTTAAAGTTACATGTCTTATCATCAATAAAAATTATCTTTTGATATTCAACTCAAAATCTTTAGTTTATCCACTAATAGATACCCCAATTGAGAGAGTATTACTAGTTGATTAATAGTAGTCAATCACTTGGAGAAGCTCATGTGAGTGGAGAAAAATAGTAAATATATATTTCTCAATTTCTAGAGAAGTTATTTGTCTAGTTTACCGATCTTGCATAGAGATGTTAGAAAAAGAAAAAACAATT
This sequence comes from Sapria himalayana, assembly GCA_029783825.1. Taxonomy (NCBI): domain Eukaryota; kingdom Viridiplantae; phylum Streptophyta; class Magnoliopsida; order Malpighiales; family Rafflesiaceae; genus Sapria; species Sapria himalayana. The sequence continues at coordinate 83,553 of JAREIK010016202.1, read as the reverse complement.
TTATAATTCTATTGCTTTGTAAAGTAGGTGATAAAAAGTAATTTATCCCAAAACTCTAGTACAAAAAAAATTACTTGTCAAATAAATATTTAATATTAGCATTACCATGCCCCATTGCCCATACAACAAAGCCATCATCCATCATTATATTAAAAGCTTGACTATATAAAGAAAGTAAAATTAGTGACTATCTATGGCTAAGGATTAAAATATCAGGTTCTATGGATATATCAGTACTTAGAATTTTAATGGATATATCAGATATATCAAAATTATATCGATGTGTATTTGTATATGAGCACCAATCAAGGATAGATATATCAATTTTGATATATATATCGATACTTAAAATTTAAGGATATTTCAAAGATATATCGGTGGATATATCAGAATTTTTTATCACTGCTTATGACATGTGTATTAGCTTTTTCATCAATCACATAAAAATCTGAAGTTAGATGATGAGAAGTAAGAGCGATAAACACCGCAGTGTCTTAGATGAAGCCAATAACATTCAATGAGAGAAGTCTTGAGTACTTATCTAGTGTAAGCATAATAAGACTAAATGATATGCTCGTAAAGGATTTAAATTCATTAATTCTTAATAAGTTATTTGTAATTCATGATACAACATCCATGATTCAACACATCTTGAGTATGACCTAACCTCTTATAGAATGAATATGTAATTATCAATTTTCTCTCTCTAGGAGTATCTTTGTCAACTCTTTCTCTATCACAATATGATGAAATCATTGTAGTGTTTTGACTAAGCATTTAAATTCTGCTTGATTTGGGTATAAATGTCGATGCTTGAGTTATTCTCTAGTAAATTTCATATAGGAATCAAAGATTCTTCTCATCGAAAATCTCACTTTACAAAATAATATATTACTTTTCCAATGCATGTTCATAAATAATATTGAAAATCCGATTGCTCAACCTCCACAAATGAAGTTTGATATGTCAGCACATGAATCACTCTAATAATTCTTTGTTATAATTGTCTCCAACTCACATAATGAGTTATCTTATCTTAATTAGTCAGTTTGCATGTCAACAATTATGCAATGCTATCATACATGTAAAATATTTTTGTAGAGTATATTGATGTAGTGAAGTGCTTAATTTTAATGCATATATCAATAAAGCTAAACACACGGACTACAATATGATTAATTGATTGTCAGTGTTATATAAATAATTATGTATCAATCTTCATTTAGTAATTAGTCTCAACTTAGCTCACAAGAAAAAAAAAAAAAAAAAAAAATATATATATATATATATATATATATACACACACACACACACACACACATACTTTCAAATTCTCTTAAGTTATTCACAATGGTCATAGATTAATTTTAGCTATCATTTTCTTTTTTATAAAAGCCATGTAATAAAGTAAAAATCTTAAAAATGTTAAATGAATATATATACCACAAGCCACTGACTCCGCAACATACTTCCAAATCAAAAGTCTCACAAACTTTAAATCATAAAAAAACCACCCTATAATGAAGTTGTATCGGTGTCACAATGCCAATCATTGTGGGACGTGGAAACTGCTACCTAGATTGCTGCTTGCTTTTGAACCACCAAATTTTTGTCATCACATGTATGACAACCACACTCCATCCAATAATTATGGAAAAAACTCAAAGGAGTGTATACCTCACTTTCACAACAAGGTGGTGTTGTAGTTATTGCCCCCAAATGTCAGTGTACTCTATGGTTATTAAAGACGTGCCTTAAACACATGCACCATGATGCCCTTGTTATTGCCCTTCTGGGGAGGTGTTCGAATTTGCCAAGGGTGCAAAAAGGTGCACCTTATAACAAACATGTCTGATAGGAGGCATGTCTTAACTAAATCTTGATAGGAGGCATGTCTAAACAAAATCTTGATGAGAGGCACATCTAAACTAAATCTTGATGGAAGGCATACTAATTTTTATATATACTAATGATGTTTGATTTTTTATTTGATGTTATTTATTTTATTATATTTCATTAATATATAAAAATTATAAGTAATTGTTAAATGAAAAATATGATTTTTACATATTTTTATGCAAATTGTGTTTCACAAAAAAAAGTTTGTGCTTTAATTTGCACCTTGGTTCGCCTTGTGCCTTAAATAATTATGGTGCACTTTATCACTAATATTGGTAGAAGGAGTGGCACCACCCATGTAGCTCGACTCCCCTCTTTATTTTTTGGAAGGTGGCTCTCATACCATGTTCGGAGTAATTTTCTAGGGTTTGGCTATATGTTGTTTCAGGATGGGAGAGAGAAAGAGCGAGTTGAGAGAAATAGAAGAGAGAGAAAAATATTGAAATATTTTTCTAGGGTTTTTAAAATATTGAAATTAAAAAAAATACAATAACCACTATATGCATGGCGTGAGGCAACCACATGTTGGGTGCTCCCAATTAATAAATAGAACAAAAAAGAAAATAAACTAAACATTAATAATATTAATTATTTTTTTTTTCTTATATATATATATATATATATATATATATATATATATAACTTGAATCATTTTCAATGTAAGTATGAATATAATTTAATCTTCATATTTTGTTACAATAATAAGCGATAATTCAACATTACATTCTTTCATAAATTTTGTAGAAGTGTATTATCATTTTATAAAAAAATATTTGGAAGAATTAATTTCATATCAAATTCTCTCGTAGAAGACTAACATTTAATTCAAGAATAATTATGTACATTTCATTACTGATTTCTTTTTTTTCTCAAAATCATTGTACAAGATACATGCCTTGTCTCGGGAGGGAGTGTTCAAGTATTAATGCATCATTGAAATTTTAGATCATCTTATGATTGTGCAAGGAGTGTTCAATTTAATCGGGTGTGCATGAAATGTACATAATCACTGCTCGATATTGTATCATGATTACTGTGAATGCTACTGACAATTTTGTTATTATATATTTCAATAATAAGCATGAAAGCTAGTTTGACGAAATCAAAAAATATATAATTGCCAGTATGTTCGTGCAAGAAGCAATTAATCAGGATAGCTTTCTAATTACTGCTCGATAATGTAATCATTGAAAAATAATATTGTTTGAAGTTCTACATGGAATTCCATTTAGATCTCATGTAGAACATCAAATAAACATACAATATAAGTGATACTACTTATAATTGTAGCAATTCTAAAGATTATCAACATCATTGTCCTAGGCAGGATCTCGAATACAATATCTAAGTTAATTGTGTCAAACGGGCCGTGCCGTGCTGGCACGGCCTATTTGAACGAGGTATGGCCGTGCTAGCCGCGGCTCGGTATGGCCGTGCTAGCCACGGCTCGGTATGGCCGTGCTAGCCACGGCTCGGTATGGCCGTGCTAGCCACGGCTCGGTATGGCCGTGCTAGCCACGGCTCGGTATGGCCGTGCTAGCCACGGCTCGGTATGGCCGTGCTAGCCACGGCTCGGTATGGCCGTGCTAGCCACGGCTCGGTATGGCCGTGCTAGCCACGGCTCGGTATGGCCGTGCTAGCCACGGCTCGGTATGGCCGTGCTAGCCACGGCTCGGTATGGCCGTGCTAGCCACGGCTCGGTATGGCCGTGCTAGCCACGGCTCGGTATGGCCGTGCTAGCCACGGCTCGGTATGGCCGTGCTAGCCACGGCTCGGTATGGCCGTGCTAGCCACGGCTCGGTATGGCCGTGCTAGCCACGGCTCGGTATGGCCGTGCTAGCCACGGCTCGGTATGGCCGTGCTAGCCACGGCTCGGTATGGCCGTGCTAGCCACGGCTCGGTATGATGCACGACATTAGAATTAGCTGCCTGGCTCATCACGGCATGGTGGCATGACCTTGTGTAGGGCTGTGTCGGACCTTCACTACTGAACTTTTTGGGTGAAAACGTAATGGTTGGCCAGCTTGTGTGGCCGGCCAATTACAATCGGTCATGTAAGTAAGATCCGGCTTACGTTGCCATATTTAAAAAAAAAAAACCTGTCCCTTTTGGTGGTCACTCGGCATGACTTGATCAGTGATCCATAATTGTCCTGAGTAAGTGGACCGTGCCATCAAGCTAGGCACGTGAGTCGGTGCCATGGCACGGCTCGTGCTGGCCCACCATGGCACTGACCGTGCAATGGGACGTCACAGTCCGGGACCAGGCATGGTTACAGACCGTGCCTTGCCGTGGGCCTTGCCTAGGCTACCCGGCCTTGTTGACACCTCTAATTTAAGTACAATATTTCATAACTTTGTAATAAAGCATGGTGTAAATGTATGTTTCTTGTGATGATTGTAAAAGAAATGGGTTACCCTATTTAGCTCAAAATAATTGGATAGCTCACACATCATGTACTGACTGTATTTTTATTTCATGATTTACCTTTTTATCAGGTGCCCTTCAATAAGAATGTTGAGCCTCATAAACCCTCCCTTACTCCAGAAGAAGTGAAGATCAAGGCACAAGAACTGAGGTTTGATGTCCATGCATGCTGCCCTTGAATTTTTCTTTAGTTACTCTGGTTGTTGCTCAGTGGTCCTGGACTTGGGGAATTGGTGGTCTTTATGTAATTATCATTGAAGGTTATCAATACTCGATGAAATGTGTTTATATCAGTTTTTTTTTTTTTTTGTTCTTTTTTCATTTCATTAGTTAGTTTGCAAGATTCCTATTGAAAAAAATTAGCCCCTGCACATTCATTTTAAAGTCTGAATATTTTGAGATATTGAAAGTTTGAACATTTTCACCATTTTGTTTCTTCCTACTTTACACTTAATATGGCATAATAGTGAAAACCGAAGTATGGCTACTAACCTCTGCCAGGAACCCCTCCCTGTTATCTTGGCAGAGCAGCTGCTGGTTGCCTCCATCATGTGATACTACCACATGAGCGTTACTTCTTTCTCCATCAGCTGAGCACTGGTGCATACTTTGTCAGCCTGAGTTTGTCAGTCCACCAACCAGAGTCTTTAATCTTGTACAGCTGGTAGAGTGAACGTGACTTTGTGAAAGTTTAGCAGTTGTTATGCTTATGCCAATCAAAAAAGCAGTTGTCAAGTTGTTTCTGGATGTCCAGAGCGCCAATTTTTCTGGCACACTTATATTCACCACTGAGGCTCAACTGAACGAACTGTGCACAGTGGGCACCATTTTCCCAGATTTGGCTTATTTGACAAATATTTATCTCATCTTATTGTTGCACAATTACTCGACATAATGCGACGGTTGATCGAGAATATGTGATAGGATGCTTTTTTGGTTAGTGAATATTGTGGAGTGGATTAGGAGCATGCTTGTTTGTGCGTGCTTATCAATATTTTTTAGCTCCTATTTTATGCTGGCTTGGCTAGTTTATATGTCATTCTGGAAAATGTTATCTTTGCTAGCCCTTTTACTCTACCTCGACTCCAATCGTAAGAGTCACTTGTTATGGTTTGGCCATAGTTATTGCAGAAATCAATGCATAAAATGAATAATACAAATAATACTCAATCATAAAACTCATACAAACAATGCCCTTATATAATGAGATGATATCTCACATATTAGGTCTTTTTTCAATATAATAATAAAAAAGAATAATAATAATAAAGTTACAAACTATAATACTCTCCGTCAAATTGGTGCTTACAAGTCAAGATTACAAAGTTTGAAGGAAAAAAAATTAAGTTGAGATATTTTTTAAGTCTTTGTTAATATATTTGCTAGCTGCTTTATTGTTCGGATATATTATGCTCTAGTAATGGACTTATCTTAGATTTTTTCTTTGAGGAAGAAGTAGTTCACAGCTACATAATTCATTTGCTCGTGAAATGATGTTTTTGATTTTATATGCCTATTTGTTTGACCGTAGCATTAAAGAGTACTAGGAGAAGGAAATCGATACTTGATTTCCTCGAGTAGGTGTTGTTTCTAAAGTAGTTTACAAATAATCACCTTTATCATTTTGAACTTTGTTTTTATACTGAATTACAAAATAATTATATGTTTGTTCCATTTCAAAGAAATAAGTTTATCTCAAAAAAAGTATAAAATTTTGTTATATATATATTTTGGATATATTTTGGTTATCAACTTGAATTTGAATATTTTATTAATTATACGTATTTTCTTGATTCTCGAAAGAGATCTTAATTCTTGGAGATTTCTTCACATATCCCAGTATTTGAAGAGCATCTTCAAAGTTAATATACAAAGAGAAATTTAGGAAATAACAACTTATAATAACTGTGTATTTTATATTTGATCTAATTATATTTAAAAAGTTAATCTCACTTATGATTTTCATATAAGTAGTATAGTTAATAAAAGGTATCACAACAAATATTAATTTAATAACTAAATCAACAAGAGTATCTGTTTGAGTATATATTAAAAATTTATTTCTGTAAGAGTATCTAGTGCATATTTACTTTGTGACAAGATGATATTACTCAGAATTTATTATTTCTATATAATTAATGTCATTTAGTTTCTCAAGATTCTTCATATGAAGCTACGCCTGAAGGTACTCCTTGAGTTGGGTGGTCCTCAATACCTAATCTCTCGTAATCAGAATATTATTCATGTAGATAATTAACAAAATTATATTTTTGTTAGGAATCCTTCAAACAAAAAAAATTCTGTAACACACATGTGTAGCTCAAACAAGATAATCTCCTATGAAATTCTTGCAAATTTGATTCTCAGTGATTGCTTGAAGTTATATAGTATCTTTGTAATCTATAAATTACATCTGACTCTGCTGCTCAATATTATCGTAAAGAAATATATTCTTCACGTTTAAATGGTGTATTTTCTAATTATGAGATATTATAAAATAAATAAAAATTTTTACATGTGTCTTGTTGACTATTAAAGAGAAATTGTCACCTTAAGTGATACAAATGTTTTATTGAAAATCTCATGGAAGTCTTATTAATGTTATCTAACTTTCCATTTGAAATCTGTCTTCACAATGAACGTGTACCTGTAATTAATAAATAATCACTTTGAAGTTCGTGGTATTACCTTTAAAGTTCTATTAAAGTGAATGACATGCATCTATTTCATCTTACTCAAGATGAGAGAAGCTGACTGTATGATTATCTAGCTCATTTGTAGGATCATTTTTGGTCTGAGTATGCATGATATGTCTCATTCTTTTAATATAAATTATAAATTTTGATTGGTCAAACCTTTTAGTTTTTGGCTTAATATGAGCATTTATTGTGGATGACTAATGAAATACTCCCATTGTCTTGAAAGAGATTTCTTTTTATGGGGAACTTTACTATTTTTAGAAGTAATGTGATTTTTATTTGTTGCTAGATATGATTATTTTATGAGAGTGAAATTATATTAATTATCAAAATATAAGAAATGACTAATTATATTAATTATATATATATTATATATGGTCTGATTATAGTCGGATTATTAATTTTACATATGATTCTTATATAAGTAGTAAAATTAATTGGATGATGATAACAAAAGTAAATTTAACACCTAGATTAAAAGTTACATATGATTCTTATATAAGAGTACGAAGCATATACCTTCTTTGTAAAAAGATATAAACTCTAATAGAATAAGTCACTTTTATACTATGAAAATATTTGAATTTCTTTAGATTCTTTGTATGAATTTATACTTGAAGTTATTCCTCAAGTTGGATGATCCCCAACATATTATCTTTCATTATCAAAATATAATCTACGTATATAATCTGCAAAATTACATTGCTATTAGGACTCATTTCAAAGAATAAAAAAAAAAAAATTCTATGATACACATAGAGGTGTCAAACGGGCCGGCCCAGCACGGCACGGCCCGTTTTTCATGTGCCCAGCCGTGCTACCGTGCCTTGCCGTGCCGGCCCGCTCGGGCACGGCTTGGCTTGGCCAGGCGGCACGGGCGCACGGCAAGGCAGGGCAGGCGGGGCGGGTCTGTTTGGACCCGACCCGCGGTCTTTTTACCGGGGGCGGGGCCCGGTTGGGTCACGAGTCACGACTCAGTGAGTCGCGACTCACGACACGGCACGCGTGGCACGCCGCCAGTGCCACGCGTGCCTGCGTGAACCGGCATGGGATGGACCCGTGCCGGTGTGCCGTGCCAAGGCACGGCACGTGCTTTGCTTCGCCCGGGCACGGCACGGGCCCTGCCACAGTTTTTGAACGTGCCGGGCCGGCCCAGGCACGGCCGAACCGTGCCGTGCCTCGTGCCGGGCCGGCCCGGCCCGGCACGTTTGACACCTCTAGATACACAAGTGCAACCCGAACTTTATAATTATCTGTGAAATCTTTCTACATTAGATTATCCGTGATTGTCTTAGTTCTTAGGCAATATAATTTTTTTCACAATCTATAAATCATATTTAACTATATTGTTGGCATCTCAAATAACAATTCCATATATACATATTATTCGATGTTATTATGAAAAAACATATTCTTTATGTCTCACCGTTATATTTTCCAATTATGAAATAATATAAGATAAGTAAAAATTTATACTAATGTTTCGTGGTCACATTAGAGAAATTGTCGCCTCAATGCGATAAATATCTAAGTGAAGTATTTTGCTATAAATCTTGTCTTAAGGTGATCTAACTTTTAATTTGAACTTGTTCTTATATTGAATACTTGCTTATGGTTGGCGGTGGGGTTTTTTGAAGTTTGTGGTATTAGTTTCAAAGTTTTGTTGAAGTGGATGATACACATCTCTTTCAACATAGTAAATATGAGCGAAGCTGGATGCATGATCATTTTGCTCTTTTGTAGGCTCCTCTTTTGTCTGTGTAGGTTGGATTTGTCTCATTTTTCTAATATAGGCAATAAATTCTGGTTTGTCAATTCATCAATGTTTCTGCCTCAATATGAACCTATACTACAAATGATTTGTGAAATACTATATCATCCAGTCTTGAAGGAAATCTCCTTTCTTGGGAAATCACAATTATTACTAAAATATATAAAATAGTTAATTGTATAAATTGTCTATGTTATATCTGATATGGTTATAGTTAGATAATTAATTTTATATATGATTCTCATATAAGTAATAGAGTCAATTAAAGATGTAATATCAGAAAGTTATTAGGCACATAAATTAATAGGAATATCTAATGTAGTATAACCCAAAAAGCAAACTTTTATAAAATTATCAAGTGTATATATATATATATATATATTGTGATAAGATAATATCTTTCGTAAAATAAATTATCTTTATATCTTAAAAATATATGTGATTCTCATGATTATTCATGTGAAACTCTATTTAAAGGTTTTCTTTGAGTTGTGTGATCCTCAACACAGTCTCTCATAATTAGAATAATGTTCACGTAATTAATTAACAAAATCACATTGCTATTAGGACTTTTTGAAAAAATTTAAAAATTATGTAACACAAGTTTAATTAAAATGGGATAATTGCCTGTGAAATATTTGCAAATCAAACTTTTAGTTATTGTTTCAGGCCATATAATATTTTACATAGTCTATAGATAGTATTTGAATATGTTTCTTGAAAGTGACTACTCCATATATATTTTTTCTTCATTGTTATTTGAAAGAAATATATTTATCATGTTTTGTTAATATACTTTCTAATTATGAGATATTACAAAATAAATAAAAATTTGTACCAAGGTCAACTTGGTTACTAGAGAGAAATTGTTGTTTTAAATAGACACAAATGTTTGAGTGAAGGTTTTTATCACAAGTATCACCTTAATATGATCTATTTTTTTATCTAAATTTATTTTTATAATGAACTCTTACCTATAACTAATAATAAATTAGTTTGAAGTTCGTGGTACTAGTTATCAAGTCATATTAGAGTGGTTGACATATATCTAAAGGTGTCAAACCGGCTATGCCATGCTGGTATGACCCAGTTTTTGGTGGCTCAATCGAGCCATTGTGCCATACTTGGCGCGACACGACTCAATTTTGGCAGGCTCAACACGACTCAATTTTGGACGGTTCGATACGACTTAATTTTGGCCGGCACGACACTGCCCTTTCTAACGCCCACTTGAGTCTAGTCGGATTCGGGCTGGGTCGTGCCTAGGCATGTCAGGCCATTCTTGTCCAGACCTGATTTTCCAGCTTAGTGCCTTAGCCTAAGACCTAGCATATCTAGGTTCTAGGAGGCTAGGATTTCTAGTTCGAGTTCGAGACTGACTCACACAGTCGCACTAGTGATTCAACTCACCATTTCGATCTCAGAATTGTGGATTAATTATTTAATTTTTTTTATAAATTTTAAGTTAGAAAATCAGGCCCAAATAAATAAAATATGAGTTGTGAGTGTGACATTACATTATATTATTTATTAAGTTCATATAAATCAAAAAAAATATCAAAAAAAATATATTAATTATTTATTTATCATTTAATTCAAAAATAAATAAAATACTATAATTTCATAAGCATAACTCATAAATCATAACATAAAATAACTTATAAACATCAAAAATCTCATTTATAATAATAATGATGCAACAAGTTCAACTATTTCAATGACCCAATCTCAATGCTCACCCATATGAGTATGCAACTAATTATAATCACGTAAGCATCTAATAATATTACTAGCAGTTAGCTCAATCTTTTCAAAATTTTATGAGTTATCATCTGCAAGCAACTTCTTCACTCTTGTTTTAGCATGATCTCGATAATGAAGGTTCAATCTCGAATCCTCTTAATCCTTCATGTATTCTAGTGTCTCAATGATATCTGGTCATAGTCTCGATCATGAATATCTAATTTTTGAATCCTTCCAATTCTTTATGCATGCTAGTCCCTCAATGATATATAGTCACAGTCTTGATATCTTATCCAAAATCACATTGACTATAATAAAAAAAATAAACTTTGATGCTACGCTTGATATTGAAGAGTTGGTAGATTCCGTGCAATTATAGACAAATGAGATAAGTGGACTCATATGATTTCTATCATTATAAAATATCAAGGTTTTTATTATTGTTATATGATATGACTAAGCAGTAATTAGTATTTAAGTACCGAGGCAGCTTGCTCCTATTCGATGGTCTATCCTATCCTTTTTTCCTTACTAATTGAATAGAAAAGGTATCATTTCCGAATAAAGTATTCATCTTTGTACTTAGAGCCTGATTACTACGATAATCATATCTAGTATCATAATATATAAATAATTCAGTCAATTTCTTGTGAATGAACCATTTAGTTTGATGTTCATGATTCATGCATGAGGATACATATGTCAAAATATTTTATCTCTTCCACCTTAATCCTAGGATTCATACAAATAGCCAAACAATAAAGAGATGAATTGGTGGATCAATACTTTAAGTACATGATTTTCATCTCAAGAGCTATGTGACTAAATTTTGGGTCATTTCTAAACATGATATTATTACTGTACATGTACATGAGTGCAATGCAAGTTATAAGAGTATAAACTAACGAACACATGTTCATCGTGTCAAAAAATCTTAAAGAATTTCTTAAATAAAATTTCTATATATTAGTCAGTGTCATCAATAATAAGTTCGTTACTTTTACTATTGATGTAGTCGAATATCACGTATTTGTATCCAACACATAACTTTAATATCAGGTAAATATAATTCTAATAGTGTCTAATATCTATTTTAAATTTTTTTATTTTTAGACTTACAACCAAATAGAGACTACCAAACTCTTCTTGTTTGCTAGGTGTCTGAAGATATTTTAGTGAATTATGTATTCTTTCTAAAGTGGTAAAATAACTTTTATCTTTACTTTTACTATGAGGTTAATAATATTACACTTGCATCTAATTTAAAAAATCTCTTTTAATAGTATATCTCTAATAATTTCCCTAACAAATATATTAATAGCTACATCATTGGTAGATGCATTATCGAATATGATATCATATATTTATTTAAAATATTATTTCTCTAAAGATTCTCATCATATGCAGTTATATATGGCTGGATCATCATGAGAATAGAGAATAATTTAAAATCTTATTATTTTTTTATTTAGTGTATATTTAAAATCTACATAGTTGATGGTGAGGCATGCATAAGATGCATCATCATTACTAGTCAATATATCGGACGTCATGGACACTGCGTTATTATATTTTCTAAATTTTTTAGTTATAATTTTCCTTTCTAACTTATAATATTTTAACATGTCATTTCTAGATGTCGACCTAAGAATCATACAATATGCAAATTGTAAATATGTTTGTATGATACTGACTATCCTTGGTTCCTTCGAAAATCTAATTAAAAAACTTATCGTGATGATTAGTTTGGTTATGTATTTTCTTCTTAACTCATTGTGGTATATAAAGGGGGTTAACATATATGTTGAACTAGATCTAATATCAAAAACCCAACTGCTCAGTTGGGTTTATCTAAGATCTAATGCATTATCTTTTTTAGTATTTTATTTGACATGTCTCTTTAGGTGACTAGTTCTACATGTACTCATATAAGTTAATATTTTCTTATAATATTTATATTATGTCAATTTTTCATTGATACCTTTAATAATTTTATTTTGTATAATGTTAAAATGAGTCTAAATTTTAGATTTTTTCTAGTTTTTTATTTTTTAGATATTTTGGTTGAGACCATGTGAGAAAACAAAGTTTCAGTTGCCATGGCCTTGGACTTTTTCATATGATTTTTATTATCATATTAAAATTATCTATATTTACATTAATATTAATCTCGTTCTCGTTATTAAATTTGCTATTTTTTATTTTAGATTTTTATTAGTTTATTAATTATATTTTAAATTATATTTTTTAAATTAAATAATATTTCTTATTAAATTATTAATAAAAATAAAAATTCAAAAACAAAATAAAATATAAAATAATACTCGTTTGGACTTTGCTCATTTATGGAATGCTGATTCCTGATTACCAAAGATGATATCTAATATCCGCAGTCATCACCTGAGTTCTCAAATCCAAATGCTCAAATGAGAGAGGGTTGATGATAGAAAGAGAGAATATGCGGTATGAGATTGAGAAGTGAGGGAGATATATATATATATATATATTATAAAGATTTAAAAAAATCATTTTTTTTAATTTTTTTTTGATTTTTTTTATTTCTAGTGAACTTTTTAGGGCAGAAACCAAACAGTCATCAGGCTTTTACCCTAGCTATTGGGGGTGCATCAGGCGGCTAAATGCATCTCGGTTTGAATTTTTTTTGACTGTTAGGTCAGTTTGGCTTGACGTTCCAGAAGAATCTGTAATTGGACGAGGGCTGAGCCTGATCCCAAAGTACAAGCTGAGCCCTATGGTCGACAAGTCACACGTCACTGCAGCCCGATGCCCAAGTCCTAGTACTCGGCCCGAGTTTCGGGGCATAGTGTCGGGTCGTGTCTTGGACCATGCCTTTGGACTTGGTAGCTAGGTTGTGCCTAGCTCGACATGGGGTTCGGCACTCCCTAGCTTGGCATGACACGAATCATTCCTCAAGCTTCCATCATGATCAAGATGAGAGGAACTGGCTATAAAATCATTTGGCTCATCAATAGGCACATCATGATCAAGATGTGAGTAGGTTGAATATGTCATATTCTTCTAATGTAGATTATAAATTTTAATTGGTCAAGTCTTTCAATTCCTGGCTCAATATGAGTCTGAAATCTATATTGTGAAAGGCATGTGGATTACAGAATTGTTTGGTGTTAAATAAGATTTCTTTTCATGAAAATTTTTACTTTCTCTAGAAATAATATGATTTGTATTTATTTGTAGATATGATGATTTTGTAAATGTGAAATATTAGAGTACCAAAATATAAGAAATAATTAATTATATTAATTGCATTACATATGTTATATTTGGTATGGTTATAGTCAGATGATTAATTTTACCTATAATTTTTATATGAGTAGTAGAATCAAGTGAAGAGATTATATCAATAATAAAGTCAACACCTATATTATAAAGAGTATTTGTTGGAACAAAACTCAAACGATCAACTCCTATAAGAGTATCAAACACATATTTATCATGTGATAAGATAATTTCACTTGTAGAATAAGCCATCTCTATATAATGAAAGAATCTGATTTTTTCAAGATTTTTTATATAAAACTATGACTAAAGATATTCCTTGAGTTGAGTGATCCCTAACTTGCCATCTTTTATAATTAGAATGTCATTTATGTAGATAATTAGGTAAATCATATTGCTAAAAGACTTCATGTCTAGTTTATATATGTTCGAACTAGAAAATATTGAAAGATAAATAAAATTTCGTACTGAAATCATCTTGGCCACTAGAGAAATTATCCTTTTAAGACGACACAAATATTTGAGTGAAATATTTTGCTACCAATTTTGTCTTAAAGTGATTTAACTTTAAATGTAAATTTATCTTCTTAGTAAATACTCAAGTGAAACAAACAATAGTTTTTTTTTGAAATACATGATATTAGTTTTTAAGTCTCTTTAGATTGGATGACATTCATATCTTTTATTATGGGTAAGATTAGAAGAATTGGCTACAAGATTATCTAGCTCTTCAGTAAGCTTGTCTCAGGTTTAAGAAGAATGAATATGTCTCATTCTTCTAATATAGGAAATAGGCTCTAGTTCAAGTCTTGAGTTTTGGTTCAATATAAGCCTATACTACATAGGACTTGTGCATGATTGTGTCATATAGTTTTGAAAACCTCTTTTCATGGAAAACCTTATTTTCATTAGAAGCAATATGATTATATTCTTTGATAGATATGATGATTTTATGAGAGTCAAATCGTATCTAGTAAACAAAATTTGGAAATGACTATTATATTGACATTTTATACTATATCTAATCTAGTCATAGTCATATAATTAATATTATATATGAATTTCGTATAAGTTATAGAGTCAATTGAAGATGTCATATCAGAAATCAAGTTAGCACTTGGATTAATAAGATTATTTTATGGAGTACAACTCAAAAAATTAATCTCTTTTAGAGTATGAAACATATATTCATTATGCTATAGAATAATATTTTTCGTAGAATAAGTCATATCTATATTATGAAAATATTTGATTTTCTCAAGGTCTTTCTTATGAAACTATGTTTGAAGGTACTTATTAAATTGAATGGTCCTCAGAATATCAATCACATATATAATAAACAAAATCATATTGTTATTATTGCTTATTCAAAAAAATATAGTAAATTTTGTAATACATGTGTAACTTAAACGAGATAATTGCATATGAAATCCTCCTAAATTAGATATTTGGTGATTATTTTAGGTCGTATAATATCTTTCATAATCCATAAACTTTATGTGACTATATTATTCAAAATTCAAGTGACAGCTATGTACACATCTTCTCCTCAATATCAATGTGAAGAAATATATTATTCATGTTTAGATAATATATTTTCCCGCTATGAGATACTATAAGATAAATAAAAATTTGTATAGCCTAGAGGTCATCTTGATCACAATAAAGAAATTATCACCTTAAGATGACACAATTATCTGAGTAAATCAATTTGCTATAAGTCTTATTTTAAGAAGATTTATCTTTTTATATAGATGTCTTCATAGTGAACATGTATTTAAAGTCATCACCTTTTTTTATAGTTTATTATACTAATTTCTAAGTTTCATTGGAGTGAATGACACATCTTTTCTATTATGGTCAAGATGAGAGGAGCCGGCTATATGATCATGTGGGTCCTCTGTATGCTAGTCTTTAGTATAAGGAGGTTGAATATGTTTTATTCTTTTAATATGGACTATAAGTTTTGGTTGATCAAGTTTCTTAATTTTTGGCTCAATATGAGTCTGTAATATGGAGGACTCGTGGGTTATAATATCATATGGTCTTGAAGGAGATCTCCTTTGATGGAAAACTTTATTCTATCTAGAGGCAATATGATTTATATTTGTTAATAGATTAATAACTCCATTGGAGTGAAATTGTATAGAGTATCAAAATATTCAAATGTAGCCTATTGATGACTTTCTCTATTAATTGATGGTTTACATGAGACTATAAATGATTAAGGAAAAATAATGAATGAAAATGTAACTTATGGACTCGTACTCTTCATAGACTTTTTAAAAAATGAACCCTATTAAAAAGAAATATTTGCACTTATTAAAATAATAAAGTTCATGGTAAAAAATATTTGTATATTATTTGAATATTAGAATATCGAAGGAAGTTACATTTTAAGGCATTAGATGTCAGCTTATTTGTGCTAGAGAGCGATTGAGATCAAAACAAATGCATATAAAAATTTTTGAGAGACAATCTAAATAATCTCTTTCTAGGTTGTATGATTTGCACGAATATATACTAAAAAATGATAGAAAATAATATATAATTGATGAGATAGATTACTATTA
The DNA here is from genome assembly GCA_029783825.1 of Sapria himalayana. Lineage (NCBI taxonomy): Eukaryota > Viridiplantae > Streptophyta > Magnoliopsida > Malpighiales > Rafflesiaceae > Sapria > Sapria himalayana. The sequence goes on along the minus strand of JAREIK010016202.1, from coordinate 67,183 downwards.
AAATTAAATTTTCATAAAAATATTTCAGAATACTCATTAAGTAGTAGTGTTCAAACTGTCTCAAACAGATATTTATTTTTTTTTTTCAGTAATCATATTTTTTGGGGCATGTTGTAACATCAAGTATGATATATAATTTTGTGATACATATTGTATATATATAATCTGTTTGATATATTCTAATATATTATTTTTTTTTAATTTTTTTAATATTTGTATTATTTTTTTTATTTTATTAAAAATTTGAAAAATAGATAATATATATGACCTATCAGATGATACTAATATATTTAGCTAGCTGGAGGTGCTCATGATTGCTAAAAGTATATGAAGTGCTATATTTAGTTGAGTTTGTTATGTAAAATTTTGGAAATAACTAACCATATTTATTGTATTAATATTGTTTAATTTGATGATATTTAGATAATTATTTTTTTTCTATAATTCTTTTGCATGTAATCGAGTCAATTGAAATGTTCACATCAGATAAGAAATTTGTCTCTTACTCAATTAAAAGTATCCTTTTGAGCACGATATAAAAGTTCAATTTCTATGAGAGTATCAACTGTATACCTACTCTGTAATGGTACAATAATTTTATGCTGTATGCCACATTTATCCAAATAAAGTTGAATGATTACAAATTCATTATCTCACGTAATAAGAATGTTATTTCGTGCAAAATCAACAAGATAAACCTACCATTTAAATTTTGCTGGAAAAATAAAAAATAATTGGTAACACATTTGTATAAATCAAATGAGTAATATATCCTAAGAAGGTACATGAGTTTCTCAAGATTCATTATTAGAAATTGTGATATATTTAGTTATTGTTCATAATGATTCCTAACTCATTATCTGATGTAGTAAGGATGTCATCAACGTATATAATTAACATGATAATTCTATCATTTGAATTTATATACAAAAATAAAGGGTAATCTTTAATATTTTTGTTTAAACTTTAAACTAAAAGATATAATTGCTTGTGAAAATTTTGTAAACAAAACTTTATATGACTTGTTTGGGCTGTACCATGCTTTTGGTAATATGCAAATCAAATCTAACTACTTTGTCATTACTCAAAATCTTGCTAGTTGTACTATGTATATATATGCCTTTTGGTTATCATGAAGAAAAATATTTTTTACAACTAACTGATATATTCTTCATCAATGAGATGTTAATGATATAAGGATCTATGTTAGGGCCATTTGAGCTATTAGTGAGAATAAATCTTGATAATTTATTCTAAATATTTGAGTAAATCTACTCATAACAAATCTTATCTTCATATGATATATCTTTTTTTTTTGAGATTTATCTTTTTCAAAGGTTGATGTACTATTTTGCAGGTCTTGTTAGAGTGGGCTCAACATTATCTTTAATAAAATAATGTTCCATGTCATATTTGGTAAAATAATATTATAAAAAAAATTTATGAATCTTGACTTTTGTTATTATCAAGACAAGAAATAAAAGAAGCAAAATATAGAATAAAATATTAAGTATTATGAAATCTATAAAATAATATATTTAGTACAACTCATAAATTTCTCTTGAAGAGCAATTAAAAGAATAAAATCTAAAGAGTTAGCTGTAGAATCATACATCTTTGTAGGATATTTTTCTTTGCTTGAACATATCGTGTATCTTATTATCGTAGAATAAACTTGAATTTCTGAGTAGTTAAGTCTATTCGCTCTCAGCTAATTTTGAGTTAGGATTGAAATTGACTTAAAAATTATTGCCTCTACTAGATTCGAGGGTAATTTCTTTTGCAAGAAAATTTTATTTTCTTTCTAGAATTAATTTGTTTCATACTTATTGGTATGTATGATGACAAGATTTGAGAATTATCCTAGTTGAAACCAATAAGTGTTGAAGTAGCCGAGTGATAATATTTTATAATAATTGGAGGCTCAGTTGGTACTGAAGAGGAATACCGAAGAGTCAGAGATTTAATTATATCTTATGACAAGTTCTCTATCAATCTTAGATGATCAAGAAAAATATATTATGTCATCTTAGTTGTCATCTTATTATGCTATGGAAAAATATTTTGAACAAAGTAATTGCTTCCAAAAACATCTAGAGATAAACTATATATTCTCTTTGTATGGTGTAAGATTTGAAAAGAGAAGTGATGAGAAAATACGAAAAAGATTTTAGGTTTTGAGATAGTTTGGGATTAAAATCAATTTTCCTAAAATTGCTTTTAGAATTCTTTCATCAAAGAAAAGTATCATAGTTATCTTAATCGAATGTATATTATTTTTTCAATGTGTTTGATGTGAGGGTGTGTTAGAATATAAAGTTTTCGATCTCATTATTAATATAATACTTGTTGAAACTATTAGATATATATTCAAAGATATTATCACTCGTGATAATTTTTATATTTTTATTAAATTAATTTTTTATTTGTTTGTGAAATAACTAAAAAATAAAAAAAAATATGTGATATGAAGCAAAAAAAGATATAATTAAGTGAAACTTATATGATTATCAATGGATGTCATTTCCAGTGCACAATTCTTCTACTTAATGTGAGGTATAAAATATGTTAATATCTAAACATCATTATCTTTGAAAATAAAAAGGCTGTTATTGATGACTCTCCAATGTAAGATCTACCATAAGCGAGATGTCATTTCCAGTGCATAATGCTCCTACTTAACATGCTCTTACTTAAAATGAGAGATGGTAATATCTCAATATTGTTATCTTTGAAAATAAAAGAGGATCTATTTGATAACTCTCTTATGTAAGATCTACTATCATTGGATGGTATTATATTATGACACGACTTCCAATACATGTATGTAATATGAAAATTTTCATGTGATTATTCATCTCAGTATTATTTTTTCTCAAATATTTTTAATTTTAGAGTTTTAGTGAGATTTGATATAATATTTGTATAATCATATAAATTTGAAACTATATATATCACTATGTAATTGTCATAATAAAGAGTAATGAGAGAAGAGAGTGATTACTTGATATTCTTGAATTGGTGCTAAATCCAAAGTATTTTACATGTGATCATCATGATATATATAAAATTAAAATTTGTAATATTATTGTAAATTTTATTTTTATATTATCTTTCAAAATGATTGTCTTTTACTTTTTGAAGAGATAAGATTTTTTTTAAAGAAAAAAAAATTTATTGTTGACGTATTCTTGGTGAAAGTTAGTGTCCAACTAAAATTTGAATGCCCGGTTAATTGCTTATGACCACTGAACTATCTAAGATAATATGTAAAGGAAAATATAGGAAATATTTAGGTATATTGATTGCATAATCTAATTTTGATATACTATTAATAAGATAATTAATATTTTTTATGATTATCCTATAAGTAATAAAATTAACTTAGAGAATTACATTAGAAAAAAAATTAATACCTTAATCAATATAAATGTATACTGTACTAGAACACAGCCTAAAAGATCATTATGATTATTGTAAAAGTCTCAATAGTTTATATTATCTATGACAATAAATTTTCTCAAGAAAAATATTACATGTATGTTAAGAAAGTTTGAGTCTCAAAAAATTCTTCAATTAGAAATATGACTGAAGGTACTCATTGAATTGTTTGATTCCTATTATATCATATCTCATAATCAGAATATTATTTTGTAGAAACCTATATGCAAAATGAATAATGCAAATACCACTCAATGAATAATATCATATGTTCAATACCCTATACCAAGTAAAAAAGATTGAAGTCGCCCATAAGTAGAGTGTTCTCATAAAAAATATAAAATAAAATAAGCATTCAAATTGAAATTCACAATATCCTTCTCAAGTTTGAAGGAGAGAAATGTCAACTAAGGTCTCTTCAAGGTATTCGGAAAGTTATTTGTTAATTATTTTGCTATCCGAATGTATATTGTAACAATGTTTCTATTTTGGATCAACTCTCAAAAAAAATATATATCAACTTTGTGTTTGTCCCTTTATGAAATATTTGATTTGAGCTTATATGCATCACTGTTTTATTATAATAGTAAAAATTAGTGATAAAAAATAGTAAATATTTAATCTTTTCGAGTAGATTAAATAATCAAAGTATTTTATAAGTAATTATAGCAATCACTCTGAAATCTATCGTTGCTCTTTTTTATGAAGATAAGATTTCCTATAAGAAAAATACTGTTGAATTTTAGTTAATTTTTTGTTGGTTTATTTATTTCTTAATTGTTTCAGTATATTTGATTGGTGACTACCCCAAACTATATGTGTGTGTGTGTGTGTGTGTATATATATATATATAATTTATGTTGTATTTAAATTTAATTTCTTATTTTAATAAAAAAAATTGTTTTGTTTTTCATGGGCGACTACACACCCTCTAGTAGCTCTCAATATAGTTATTGCCAAATTATTTTTTTGGTGCATGTAATGTCGTCATACTGTATCACTAAAACACCCATGCATTGTTAGAATTTCATGCTATGTATTATTTTTTAAGTTTGCCTGATGTTTGACTACTTTATTTAGTTAGAAGGAAATTATTTTCACAACAAGGGTGATGGCATAGTACTGTCTTTGATGTGATATTACAAAATATTAAGTTTTTTTAAAAAAAATAGAGGCCAATGCTGTAGTCAATGGGTGGTTGATGGCGTGGCCGATGTAGCAGTGATGGTACATAACATTACTCAATGTGATATTACATAATCTTAAATTTTTTTTATCATTGGAGTTAAAAATATAATAGAAGTATTTTAATTCGGTTGTCATTTTAATTTGATTGCATTATTTAATATTACAACTCAATTGAATGCGTATTTTAATTTGGTTTGATTCTCTTTTACATAAAAGTGTATATTAACATTGACTTTTCCTTTAGCACATACAATAGTGTCTTATGTCATGACAATATCAGAGATTTTATAAAAGTAGTAAAAATAGTGTGGTTAACTATATCATGAGTACTGACCATTGAATCTACTACTTGATATTTTTGAAGTAAAGTGATGAGTAAAATGTATAGCGAATGTAAACGTACTTGATCCATTGGCACCAAAAAAATAAAGTATGGAGTACTTATCCTGAGAGAGCATCATTGTCTCATCTCTAGTGAATGAGGTTGTTAAAAACCAACTTGAGTCAGTTTAGTGGTATGTTGTATAATATTTGAACCTTGAAAAAATTGTTTTAACTCAAGTTGTAATGCTCGGAACCATCACCGAGTATGTCCTTACCTCTCATATAAATAATATGTCACTATTACCTATTAGTCTCTCAGCGTACCTCTGTTATGTTTCCTAGCACTCTCATCACTAGTGTTTAATGAATATGTCATAATATTAAAATTGATCATAACAACTCAACTTGATTTAGGTATAATTATTGTCACCGAAGCCACACTTCAATAAATCTCTAACAAATACAAAAGTATCTTCTTTGCAAGAATACACGTCTTCAAACTAATATATCCCTCGTTTAATGAATATATGTAAAGAATGTCACAAATATGATGAGCAAGTCTTTTCAATATCTTTGACCTGTCAATATTAGTATTACACCAACAATACTTTACAATAATTATGTTCGAGTCACATAGTGAGTAATAACCGTGTAATAACATTTTATAAGTAAAATGTGATTTAATGATACATCAAAATAGTCACGTTTCAAATCTTCATGCAAGTGTAGTCCATATGCTAGCCAAGTCTCATGTGGCGGAATTCTCACATGTGCATTGATGTATGTCAAAGAGATGATGCGTTTGCATTCTATTTTTTGTTTATTGCTTCATAAAACAATAAAATGTTGGTATTATCTTTTTATAGTGTTTTTATATATGATTTTTTGATAAGACAGATGTCTTCCATGGGAATTGAGCGAAATATATTGTATCTATTTTTATTGACTCATAGGAGTTATTATAGATATATATTTATTATTAATTTATTAGTAATTTACTCTTTACTATGGTATCCGGTACTAGAGAAGTTAATAATTATAGAGCCAAGTATTAAAGAAGTAATTTTTATTGATTATGAGACATGTTAATTAGAAAATATATTCGAGCTTCCTATCTGACACGTTAGGGGGGATGATTAACTCAGCTCTTTAAGGACTTAGTAGGCTAATCATGTATGATATTATGAGATAATTTATTATTTTTCTTCATAATTATACTTAATTTATATGGTTATCGGCAAGGAAGCACGAACACGGCTCCCTACAGTCATGTCCACATGTTCGACACGTGGACAAGGACACGGACACGGCACAGATACGTGTCCGATACGCCACGTGGCGTATCGGATGGTTGCGTCGGCAGCCGTATCCATGTCGATAGTGCCTGACGTCCGACGACGTCGAGTGGCCAACATTGCCGCATGGGCGACGTTAGCCACTGGCAGGGGGCAGTCACGATTCGAGGGGGAGGCAGGGAGCAGGCACGATTTGAGGGGGAGGCAGGACCGGGTGTGATTTGAGGGGAGAGGTAGGGGTGGGGCGCGATTTGAGGAGAGAGGCGGGGTGGGGTGCGATTTGAGGAGAGAGGCAGGGGCGGCATGATTTGAGGGGAGAGGCAGGGGCGAGCGTATTTGTATGGGGATGTGGCATAAAATAAAATATTTTTATAAAATAAAATAAAATATTTTTATTTTATAAAATAAAAAAAATATATTTTTATATAATATAATTATAAAATATTATTTTATAAAATAAAATAATTATAAATATTATCTTATAAAATAAAATACAATATTTTTATTTTATAAAATAAATAATATATATACTTTTTATATAATAAAATATTTTAATTTATATTATTTTATTTTATAAAATACATAATATTTATAAAAAAAATAATTTTTATTTTTATTTTTATTTTTTTTATCATGCCGTATCCTAGCCGTATCCGTATCCTGGTTTTTTAGAATTTGACGTGTCCCCATATTCTGTCGTGTCATATCCCCGTGTCCTTGTCCGTGTCCGTACTTCTTATGTTATCAGTGTTTAAGGAAAAATTTTTATTTTGTGTGAAATTTTATGTAAATGTAAAACTTAGTTTAAATATGGAATTAAGATGTTAAAAAGTGATTCTATATTAGAATAATCTTCTCATTAATTTTATTATTTCTTCGAAGAGTATGAGATATTTAATCATACTTCATGTGTTGGTATTCATGCACAGTATAAAATACATGAGAGGAAGAACCGACATCTAATTGAGATGACTAGGATATTCTTATTTCATAGGAGTATACCTAAATTTTTTTGGAAAGAAGTAATCTTAATTGCTAACTTTTTAATCTGCTAGATATTGTCCTCAATTCTTTTAGGACATCTCTCATTCTAACTCATATCCCAGAGACCTACACTTTTATTTTGTACGCAAGATTTTTGTATATACTAATTTTGTCTAGGATTTCTCTCAAACTAGAGAGAAGATGGAAATAAGTCCCATCAATTGTGCTTTCATTGGGTATCATAATGCTCTGAAGGGATATATATGTATTATTCATTAAAGGTTAAGAGATTTATTACCCTTGTTGATGTTACACTCTTCAAAGATAAGCCCTTAGGGACTCAATCGAAGATAACATATCTTCAGATACTGTAATAGTAGTCTCATTTTTTGTGTGTAGTTATTATTCTCCATGAAGGAATCATGACTGACTCTGGTCATATGCCTATACTAAATACGATAAGTATACTTAGTTTTGAGATTAATGATACTTTTTTTAAAGTGTCATTACTAGGACACCCTTACTTAATGAGATAGGTGAGGGGATGAATTAAAACCTGGTTGAGATTACTAGGACACCCTTACTTGATAGAAGTCTACCAAAAAATTTTTTGGGAGAAGCAATATTGACTGCTAATTTTTTATTCTATTAGATGTCATCCTCTATTCTCTTAGGATGTATCTCATACTCAGAGAGAAGATAATTGTAAGTGCCATCAAGTTTATTTTCAATAGGTACTATAATGCTCAGAAGAGATATACGTGTTGTTCATAAGAGATTAAGAGATTTATTATATATGTTGATGTCATGTTCTTTGAAAAGAAGTCATTAATGATTCGATCCAAAAGAATATATCATTAAAAATTGTAATAATAGGCTTGTTTCTTTGTCTAGTTGTTATTCCCCATAAAAGAGTAATGATTGACTCTATTCATAGGCCTATTCTAGATTTGACTAACATAATTATATTTGAGGAGAGCAATGACACGTCTTGTAGATCGGTGCCCCTCGGATAGAAGCCTAGTATGAGTATCCACAAGAGAGGAAGATGAAGTTGAGAGACTTGATTCCAATCTAAAGATATATACTGGATGAATATGTCAATAATCTATTCTATATGAGTTTTTTGTCATTTTAGCTGATCAATATATGAGTAATGATTTATATTTTCTGATTGTATTTTGGAAGGAACCAATAATGTGTTGAACTCAATATTTTTTCATTCTCGTTTTGATACTATTTATTCTAGTTTGTTATCCACATTTGATAGCTATCCATGATGATGATATATTATGTTGGAAGAATTGAGTGGAATCACATCTATTTATGCTTAGGATCTTATTCAAAAATTATAGGTAAGCCAATAGTAAGATGTAGATGAGTATTTATGATAAAGACAAGACACGAGGGAAAGGTCAATTGACTTAAGTCTAGGTTGACGATGAAAGATTTTATGGAAATATATGATATTGACTATTGAGATATTTTTTCTCATGCGACAGAAATAACTACTATTAAGTTGATATTTTTTATTTTAGTATCACTGAAATATAAAGTATGTATAAAATAGTTGTAAGAAATATATTTCTCTAAGGTGATCTAGAAGAAGTATTCATGTAGCATTCACGGGGATTTGCTTTTCTTGGAAGCATAGATTGGGTGTGCAGGCAATGAAATATATTTTATGGCTTAAAACAATATATTATGGTATGATTTAGTATTTTTTATCAATTCTTTATGCATTTGCTCTCAAAGAGATGTGTGTCATATTATTTCTGTTTCTTTCAATGTATATCAGGAGGGGAGTATATGATATTAATTATATATATCGATGATATTTTGATTATATGAGATGATCAATTGAGTATAATCTAATTGAAATCATTACGAATTGAGTTTTAGATGAAAATTTTGAGTTGTCTGATTTTTCTTGGTATAAAGATCAAATACTTAGGAAGTATAATCATTTTTTCTCAGATGAGATATGCTGTATATATTTTGTTTGACATTGATATATCACAATATGCTCATGGTGACTTCGAATTTGATCCATATGAAGACTGATCTACACGAATTAGTTTCTCAATTGACTCCACTAGTTATAAAATGATTATAATAAAATTATATTATCAACATAGAGCCTTTGTGAATATGATTGCAATTCAATTGCTAGTAGGCAAGGAAGTATGGACACAGCTCCCTACAGTCGTGTCAGCGTGTCCGACACGCGGACACGACACGGACACGGCACGGATACGTGTCCGATACGCCATGTGGCGTATCATTGCAACAATCCGTATCCAATACGCCACGTGGCGTATCGGATGGTTGCGTCGGCAGATGGAAGCCGTATCCATGCCTATAGTGCCCGACATCCGACGATGTCGGGTGGCCAACGTCGCCGCATGGGCGACGTTGGCCACTAGCAGGGAGCGGGCGCGATTTGAGGGTGAGGCAGGGAGCGGACGTGATTTGAGGGAGAGGTAGGAGCGAGCGCGATTTGAGGGGAGAGGAAGGGGTGGCATGAATTGAGGGGAGAGACAGGGGCGGGCGTGTTTGAGGGGGAGGCAGGGGCGGGCGTATTTGTGTGGGGATATGCATAAAATAAAATATTTTTATAAAATAAAATAAAATATTTTTATTTTATAAAATAAATAATATATATTTATTTTATATAATAAAATATTTTAATTTAATTTAATTTAATTTAATGAATTTTATAAAATACCTAATATTTATAATTAATAATTTTTATTTTTTTATCATGTCGTATCCTAGGCATATTCGTATCCTAGTTTTTTAGAATTTGCTGTATTCTCGTATCCTAGTTTTTTAGAATTTGTCGTATTCCCGTATATTGCCGTGTCGTTTTCCCGTGTCCGTGTTTCTTAGCTAGTAGGTACATAGTCTTTTTTTGATTATAACTTATCTATGTGTAGTACATATAATGAAATAGTAATCAATCTTAATATTTTTTATTTGTTTATGAAAAATTAGGATGATTGCAATGTGCTGGGTTGTCTAACTATCACTATAATGCATCATCAGTCTCGAAACTGATAGGTAAAGCTTTTCCAAGAAGTGATTGATCAATAGGAGCTTACAAATAGTTAACATCATAGTATTGTATTTTATATTTGTACTACATTTTGAAATAATTATCTGCATGAGCTAACATGTGGTTCTCTGAGATGGAGAGCCTTTATGAATATGGCTACAATCTAATTATTGGTAGGTACATAGATTGTAACAATTAAATTATTCTTAATATTCTCATGTTTTGAAATGGAAAACTATCAAGATGAAGTTATGATGATACATTTGGAATCCATACTTGGAGATCTGTTTGAAATAACTCATCGTTGGTTGTTTAACTCTTCAAGCTTCTACTGCATTACTTCTTCATATTTAAATTTAAGAAGAGAAGACAAGTGACTCCCTTTCTTCCACCATTTGACGATCACCCTCTCACTTGTCATAAAGTGACTGAAAATATAGACAAAAAGGAGGCTTCCGATTATGGTACTTACATTGGCTATGGTAGAGAGCTAAAGGCAAAAATAAATTTTGGGCTCGTAATGGAAATGTATGGACTCATCTTCATTAATTATAATTTATTCAACTATTATAATTACACGCTGTACTTTATTTAAAATTGTAAATCGAGTCCTATATTATTAAATACTTATTAATATTTTCATGTTAAGATTATAAATATCTATTGATTAAATGAAATTATTGATATTTTTATTTAATTAACATTTGATAGTCACTTTGATATCTTCTCCTTTACTTATTTGATATATCAGATTAAAATTCATCTGCACGTTTGATTTAATTAAAATCTGTGTATTTTAAAGGGGTATCATCAATCCAATTAACACGATATAGATTTCACCATATAATTAATATAGTTGTCCAACTTATTGAGTTTATTGATCTATATATGAATTTCACTCTTTATTAATCAAAATAACCAATAATAAATATGTATGTCTATTAATTACTTGATATTAAAAGTAATATTAATCATAATAATTATAAGATTTTTATTATTTTGTGTTAGTAAATAATTACCCCAAGTTGATCCCATCCAATTTGCATAAATGTACTAGCATAAGAAGCTAGAACTTAACCATTTCTTGTAGTCAAAACATATCTACTAACATATTGTGCTATAATCTTATAAATTTTATGTCCAATTTCATTTAGACTACGAATAAATAACTTATATTTCATAAAAACCAATGGTTTGATCTTTTATGGGTAAGTTAAATTCTACACACAAAATTATCTACTATGTAGAATAAAAGATGCACGTGCATAATCTTCAAATACAAACATAGCTCATGTAGATTCTTATTAAATTAAAATAACAACATTTTATTGAATAATAAAAAATTAACATCAATATCAATATAATAGTTGATATTGAGAGGATACCCAACATTTATTTTTGTATTTTTTTTTTTGTAGTTTATATTTTCTCCTAAAAGAGATAGAAATAAATAGTTGTTTAAAGATTTAGTGTGAATATAAAGTACAATACTATGATATCAATCAATTGTGAGTTTTAGTAGACTAGTTATTTCTTGAAGGAACTTTACTTATCAGTTTAGAGACAGAAGATACTTTACTTTGATAATCAGACATCTTCTAGAATGATTCAATCACTACAGTTTATACACCTACCAGCAATCGGATTGTAGTCATATTCACAAAGACTCGAACCCAGAGAACCACATTATTTTCTTCTCTTACACTATTTTCTTTTATGACTGTTAGATATTGGAATATATAGTCTCAAATCTTATATTCTATGCTAGAATAAACATTTTTAGTCTATTGTCACAATATTTGTTCTTATAATATGTCAACTTGTGTACATATTTATGAAGACAACAAGAAAGTCTTTGTTTGATTCTCTTTACTCTAAATTTGAAGTTATATATATTGATGCATTAGATTAAGAGATGAATGTTGTGATTTTTAATTTTATTATTATTTTCATTTATTTTGTGAATACTCAATATGTGAAGGGTTCAAAATTTATTTATCTTTTATTTATAGGGTAAGGATTTGTGGTGCGTGATGTGAATGTTATTGAATCATTTTTCATATATAATAAGTTTATTTTTTATCAATTTTCTCTAAATCTATTTTAATTTCCTTACTGCTGATCTAGTTGAGTAGTTGAGTGGTATGAAAAGAAGAATCAAAGGAATTGATAATCTTTTCCTTTATAAGATCAATTCTAGGTTCTATGTTTGAATTTGCTACTCAATGGGGATAGTGTTCATTATCCTTTCTTTTCTCAAGGCATCTTATGAATGGGTGGCATCTAGTATATTTGATTATATCTATTTGGTACTATGACTACTCTAGGGATGACTCTCTCGTTTTCAAACCTTAAATTGAGTTAATTTGAAAAATATGATAAAATTTCTTACTCCACATATTAGTATATTTCTTTATACTCATCTATTGAAAGATAATATTTTTATTTGTTATATTAATATTTATAAAATAGTAATATGTGAGATTCAATTCATTGGTATTTATATTAATTATTAAATTTATTTATATTTAATAAAAAAGAATCTATAATGGCTTAAGGCGCATGCATAAGTTCCATGAGCATGCCTTAGGCAAGGCATAATTATACCCCTTGGGTGTGTCTTGTGCTTTGTAAAACTATGCATGCTCCATGTATTGCAAGTTATTTCCTCATATTTTGGTATGTGAAGAAATACATGCTGATTAATATTTTTTTGTCAGAGATTCTATTCATATACCATCGAATGATTATTTTGATTTAAGTTGGGTTTTCATCTAAATAATAAGATATTAAGTATTATATTTTATATTTTTCTAGAAAATAATATTATTTCTCAAAAAAGTAAATGATGAATGGAGGAGTTGAATTTTTGAGATAATTTTGCACCTCCCTGAATGAGGGAGTTGAATTTTTGTATTTATATTTTTGTTTTTTTACATTCTTAGCTTGTATTTGATTTATACTTGATATTATTCCACCATGTTGAGTGTATGATTAGTGTTCGTAGTATAAATGTCTTCCAAAAATATTTTATTATTTATTTTTCATGTTGTGACTTGTGATGAAGGAAGGTCTGAATGATATTTACTTCAACATTTGATAATAATTTATTCGAGAAAAATTTTTGGTGAATGCTGGAAAATATTGAAATTTCTGTTTATAAACTTCTTCAAGTCAGTCACTTGCAAAAAATCAACTTAGATATTTGAGTTATTCATTTTTATGTTATTATTTTTTTTTTTGTTTCTTTTTTTGCTTATTTTCTTTCGTTGAAATATTTAAGGGATCGTGCTCGTCAAAAGAAAATGGAGGAGGAAAAGAAAATGGAAATAAAAAGAGAAAAGGTGTGTTTTATTGCCCTCCATGTATGTTTGGTTCACTCTATGTTGTGATCTCAACATGTTGTTTGGACTTATGGGTTTGATTTTTACATGAATTATAACAGATGGGCTGTGCGACTCACAAAAAAATCATGCATGACACGACCTGGTCTACAAAACACTGGAGTTGAAAATGATGTGGGCTGACATGACCCGAACACTCGGGTCGTGTAGGGCCTGGAGGGGTGGCCCGAGTTCCGCCAGGATAGGCGGCACAACATGACCTAAAATGTGGAGCCGCCCATGTTGGATCTGGCCCTAGTTGCTTTATTGTATTTTGATGAGAGCGCTTAACCTGTGGGCTGCCCCAATCCTATTTGCATATTTTATAAAAGTTTGTTTGTATGATGATTCGTGTGAACGAGGTTATCTTTTACTGCTTGTTTATATGGCCTAAAAATATAACATTGTATTATAGCAATACCCAAGGGAAAATTAAACTTTAGGGTGGGTGTGTGTGGGTGTGGGTGTAAGCATTACAAACTTTAGAAGGAAGGCTTATTTACTGTGTGCCAAAACATGCCGTCACTCATCCACTGTGTGCGATAAATGGTGATGATGAAGTGGTGTGGTGTGGCACACCTTCTGTGGTAGAATCTGACGATGGCGAAGTGTTGGGCAGTGCTGTGAGGAAGCAAACACTATTGCACAATGTTGAGTGCTGGTGCGTGTAATGCCCAATCTTGCACCATGGTGTGTACAACATTTGTGTCATGAACATAAGGGTTCCAGGGAAATTATTTTGATTTGGTTACCAATTTAAAGTTCTGAGAAAAGCACCCAAATTGGGGTTTACTGTTTATCGAAAACTCTAATTTATTTAATTGGAGCATTTTTATGTTTTAGAATTTCAGACATTCGCTAGGCAAGCTGAAGATTTTAGAGCAGAATTTTAAAAGAGTATCATGTAGGGTAATTATATATCAGTTTTGAAAATACACTAGAATTTCTTATCTGGTATATCAAGATGATATTGGGATGAACCAATTTCATCTGATTCACTCAGATGTGTGAGGATCATGTAGAGTAATTATATATAATAATTTGAGATATTTTATTAGTTTTTTGATAATTTAAATTAATTTATATGATTATTAGTATTTATGAATATGTCTCAGATTCTATCTATTTTAATAACATTTTATGAAAACATAGACTTTGTTCGAATATAATATTAATATGTTGAGAAATTATTATGTTTAGAATATATTTTTTATTAATTTTTTATTTTTTTGAGTATTCGATATTTTATCAGATATTTTGTGTTGGTACTCCTGCATATAATGAGATTGTTGAGAGGAAGAACTGATATATGATTGAGATGACTAGGACGCCCATACTTCATATGAGTATATCTAGACATTTTTGAAGAGAAGCAATGTAAAACATTAGTTTCTTAATATTTTTTATTCTCTCAGATTCTATTTCATGTCAGCTTGTATATTTAAGATAGATACTCTTTTACCTTTTCACTCAAGATTTTTGAGTATGCTTATTTTATTCTAGGTTTCTCTCTAAGTATGGAGAAGATAACTACTCATACTATTAAGTGTTTATTCGTTGAGTACTTTCGTACTAATACGAGACATAAGTGTTATTCTACAGAGACTAAGGAAGGTATTATGAATTATGATGTGACATTCTTTGTGGATAAGTTTTTGTTTAAGAACTCGATCCAAGATAATCTACTTTTAAATACTATAGCAGTAAGCTCATTTCCTTATCTAGTTGTTTCTCCCTATGGAGGAGTATTTTTTGATCGTGTTCATTTGTGTATACTTGATACGACTAATATGATTGGTTTTGAGAACAATGATACATTATCTAGGGTGGTGCAACAAGCAAAGGATCTTAGTGTGAGTATTCTACTAGACACGAGATGTGAGACTTTCCAATAGAGAGAGATGATGGTTGAGTGACATTATGATCTCAATTTAAAAATATATATTAGATAAATATATTTATAGTCTTTTCTAGATGAGTCTTAAATTAGATCAGCTGATCCAACCCAAAATAGTAACGTGAACCTCTTGATTGCATTATCGAAGGAAAGTGTTCGACATAATATTATTTATCTTGAATACTCTTTTATTTTTATTTTAAAATTATAGATTCTAATTTTGTGTTCACTTTATATTTGTGGGATCATGGATATTCTTTTTGAGGGTTGTGGTATTTAGTCATCCAAAATGACGACAAACTATGTTTGATGAACTGAGTATAATTATATCTAATTATATTTGTATTCCATTCCAAAAATAATAGGTAACTTAGTAATGAGATGTAGATATGCATACATGGTGAAAATCAAACACGAGGAAAATTGATCATCTCAAGACTAAGTTGACAATGAGAGTTTTTATATAAATTTATGATGTTGATTACTGCGATTTTTTTCTTGTGTTGCCAAAATGATTTTTATTTGGTTGATACTTTCTATTGCAGTATCACACTGATGAATTATTTATCAATTAGATGTATGAAATCTTTTCTATCATGATAATTTGGAGGAAAAAGTATTTATCCAATAATCATCTTAATTCATTATTCCTATGAGGTTATTTATGATATACAAATTGTGGAAGTCTCTTTATGACCTGAAGCAATCTATGATATAATTCAATATATTCTCTATGATACTTTCTATTTTTGTATTTAGGAGATATGTAAGAAATTATTTTTGTTTTTTCTGATATGAATCATGAGATCAATATGTAATGTTAGTTATATATATCTTTAATCTTTTGATTACAAGAGATGATCAGTTGATTATATAGTAATCGGAATCATTTTTATAATCCAAGGTTCAGGTGAATGAGTTGGGATATGTGAGATACTTTATTGGTATTGAGGTTCAATATATAACAGATATAATCTTTATTTCTTAGAGGAGATACAAATTGAATATTTTATTTGATCTTAGTTTGTCTTGATGTGCTCTTGTTGACATCATGACAACATGAGTGAAGCTCCATTATTCTTGTGTAGACTTATCTATGGATGTAAGATTATTAGTTGCTTTTAATAGATACAAGAGAATCATAGGAAAATTAATTTACCTGATAATGACTAGATTATATATTATATATTTTATCAATATAATTAGTTATTTTTTAGATTTTTTTTGTATAGATGTATAAGAACATAATATTAAATATTTTCACTTATGTGAAGAAAGCTGTACGACATAAGATTAGATTGAGAGATCACGAGTATAACTGGATTAAGATATATTCTGATTCCAGTTAGACTCCTATAATTACAAAGTGAAGATCCGTTATAATTTTTGATACTTTTTTTGTTGGTAACTTCATCTCTTGGAAGAAAGAGGCATATACTTGTTTCGATGTCATATTGCAGAGATAGAATACCTGACTATATTGTTGGATATTTATGAGTTTTAATGATTCAATCACTTTTTGAATGAACTTTGCTTTCTAGTTCATAAATTGATGATACTTTACCGTGACAACCAATATGATTGTCCCTTCAATTTAGAAAAAATTCAGGGTGATTAGACCTCCACCCCCATTTCTATCAACGAACACACCACATGCATCTTTACAAGTTTTTTTTTTAAGGTAGCATTATTGTGATATGTATATACTAGTTTGAAAATGGGGTATTAAAATTTAGTTTATTTTTTATTATTTTATTTATTTTTCCATTGTTTGAGAATACTTAACTTGTGTGCTATTCTAAACCATATTCATATAATTTTTGTTGTATTGGAAGTTGGAATTTATATATTTTCATTAATAAATTTTTTTATTTTATTATTCTCATTCTCTCTCTCTCTCTCTCTCTATCGCTCTCTTTTTTTCTCTCACTCACTCTCTCTCTTTCCTCATTCTCAAAGTTATGACCATAACCCTAATGAACCATTGATGAAAAAAACATTGTCACTTTTTAATATCTCAATCTCTTGATCAAATAAAGTTTTTATTTTTTATAAAAAAAATTAAAGATATTTTTTAAAATACTGACAAATATTGATATCTATAATAATAATTAATAAAACTAATAGATTTTCTCAAGTCATGATATGAGTATTCAATAGGGTCTCCAAATATTTGAGTAAATTAGATTGAATAAATATCTCCTAGTATACTTTTAATGCGTTGAATAAATAATTTAAATATGATGTCTTAATTGACATATATATGACTATCAATAGGTTTCATTATTTTGATACTCAATTTTAAAACTTTTAGTTTGTCCAATGATAATTATTTTAACTGAGAGTGTATTACTAGATGATTTATATTAAACAAATATTTAGAGGAATTCATGTGAGTGGAAAAGATTAAATGTTGTCCACCTCATTTAATTTTAAGGGAAGTCACCTGTCTTGTTTGTCTATCATTCATATAAATACTATAAGAAAAGAAAATAATATCATAGTTTCATTGTTTAATAAAATAACAAATAGAAAATAAATTATAATAACATTTTGATACATTAAAAATAATTGTTAAAAGAAAATGCTTATAATTGACTTTGCCATGCCTTTTAACCTGTATCACAGTGTCATTGGCTACTATAATATTTGAAAATTTAGATTTTACAAAGTAAAAAAAAATATGATTACTTATGATATGAGTATTATTTTATTAATCTACTACCTAATAATTCATTGAGGTGGTGAGTATAATGAGTAGTTGATGTAGAAATGCCTCGACCTAATTCAACAACACCCAAGGAAAGAAGTTTGACACACTTCTCATGAGGAAGTAAAGTGTAGATAAGACTAGTATATGTGGTCATAGAGTATTTAGTCTTAGTGGGTCTAGTATTTTGAAATATAGTCTTTGAACCTTGAAAAGTCAATCATTACTTAAGATATAATATTTCTCACATTTAAGTATATCCTAATCTTCCATATATACAATATGTCATTATCAACTTTTTTTCTTTTTGAGTATCTCTGCTATCTCTTTCAACTCTCTAATTGCTAGTATGCGATGGAAAATACCTATTATAGTTTTTATTTGTATTATTTTGTTTTATCTTTACTTTTCATATTTTTGATTGGAGCATCCAATTAATGGGTTAACCCAATTATTTTTTCTTATTATATAAAGCTCGAGTTATATATTATTTTTTATTGTGTGTTTATATTATTATTTTACTATGTGGCCTACAATTCAACATGGTCTTAAATATATTTAGATCTTAGTATATGAAACTTATCTATTTGGAAATATATTTTAATTATTTTAAATACAGTTCCGGGAGGGGGCATGGGTTAGAGGGTTTAAATATATTTTTTTTATATTTTAATTATTATTGTTTGTTTTAATATATATGCAAAATATAATAAACAAATAATTTATTTTAATTTTAAATACATGATTTAAAGAATAATAATAAATATGCAATATTAAAATATGAAATATATAAATATGAATACTTTTTGTAGTATGTAATATTTAGTAATATATAATATGTAAGTATAGGAAATAAAGAGAAGTATAGGGAAATCATGGAAATTATTGATAGGAGGTGAGAGGTTCAACTTCATCGGCCTTTGCATTCGGCTGGATATTTTTTGAACCCAGAATTCTATTATGATATAGAAGGATTAGGAATTGACCTAGATTCAAAAATCTTTGAAGATGTATGTAGTTACATTTTGAGATTGGTGAAAAACAGAGATGAACAAAATGCAATTATATCACAACTCGACTTGTACATGCATCCTATAGGCCTTTTTGGTAATGAGTTTGCCATTAGAACAAGGAAGACTAAACCTCCAGGTTAGTCCTTTAGTTTTGTTAATTAGTTCATTGAAATTATTATATATGTTTGGTTAAAATAGGTGAAATATTCAACTAATAATTTATTTATATTAATTATAGCTGAATGGTGGGGTATGTTTGGATCAAGTGCTAGAAGTTTGCAAAAGTTTGCATTGATGATTCTCAACCTAATATGTAGTGCATCAGGTTGTGAAAGGAATTGGAGTATCTTTGAGAATGTAAGTTACTAAAGCAATTACATGCAATTGAATTTGTATCTTTAAGTTACAATATTATTTAATGTAACTTAGATTCTTCAAAACTAAAACATTGAGATATAATCATGAAAACTATTTGTTTTTTCAGATTCATAGCAAGAAGAGAAATATGTTGGACCATCAACGCTTGAATGATTTGGTGTATATTAAGTACAACCGAACCTTGATGAAAAGATACACTGAGCATCATACCATTGATCTCATTATCTTGAAAGAAATAGATGATGGCAATAAATGATTGATGGGAAGAATGAAAGATGAAGGTGTTGCAGAAGATGATTTGGTGTTTGAAGGTGATGATTTAACATGGGGTGATGTTGCAAGAGCTGAGGAGCCTAGGGTTTATACAAGAGCTAAACCAAGCAAAACACAAACACCAACACCAAAACCAAAGTCAAGACCATCTAGCTCTAAACATATTTCTACTCTTGCTTTGATTGATGAAGATGAAGAGATGATCTATTCATCGGGAGAGGAAGATGAATAAGAGGGAGGGTGAAAGATTGATGATGTGGATGATATTGATGAAGACTTTCTTGATTTAGATTTAGATGTAGATACATGAGTGTTTATTTTGTTTTAGAACTTTGAATGTTTGTTATTTTGTTTTGAAATTTTGAATGTTTGGATGATGGGAGCACTATTAATATTTGATTTTTATCTTTGATGTTCTTTAGTTTATTACTAGATGAAAATTAAAGACTATATTTAGTAAAATGTATAATTTTTATGTGTATTAGGTTGGGTGTGCCTCAAATAAAAAAGCCCGTGCCTCAAGTGTGCCTTGCGCCTTAAGGTCCCAAAAGGCTTTTGCGCCTCAGTGTGTCTTGTGCCTAAATGCCCCAAAAGGCTTTTGCGCCTCAGTGCGCCTTGCGCCTTAAATAACTATGGATCCTTCTTGGACTATCAGTTTGTAGAGAGACATATCGGATATTGTTGAACATGTTGGTATTTAATATAAATCATATTGATTCTGGAGTGAGTGAGATTTCTCAAGAAGAGAAATCTTTTTTATGCCTAGATAATATAATTGTCCATGAGCTTTCATCGGTACAAATTCGTAGGGTTAATAACTAAGATACTTGTTTACCCGGGACTAATAGTCTATACTAGGAGATAGGACATATCCTGCCTGCTAAGACTAAAGATGAGTCTATTTAAGGAACTAGATGATCTTGTAAATATTCTCTCTCATCTTGATTTTTTAACCACTCTCTGGAATGGACAAAAGAGTTATTTATAATACTCGATTTCACAAGTTATCATATTCTCACATTACTCATTCTTTTATTTTTATTTTTAATTTTTATTGATTGTCCTAAGATACATAAGTTTTATTATGAGGTTTTATCTTATTTAGGATGATGCCAATTCATAATGAATGCGATGCATGTCCTTCACTCTATAAGAACTTTAAACTAGAATCACAACTTTTAGGAAAATTGGTTGTTAGTTGCAAATGAGTGTTCATTGTGAAGATATATTCAGATCAGAAATTAGACTGCCTTAAAGTAAGATTTGTAATGGGTCAATTCACTTAGATGTTTGGTGTAGATTAACATGATATCTACCATTCAGTGATAAAGATTGTCTTAATACAAAATTTTATTTTAATCACAAGATCTCATGGTTGGAGGATATATAAATTAGATATAAAAATATATTTCTTTATGATGACATTGATGAGAAATTCTATATGGAACAAACATGTGTTTCTATCATTATAATCAGATAAAGTTTCAAATTGTGAAATATATTGTATGACTTGAAGCAATTACAAAGAGATTGGTTTGTGAGATTTTCACAAATAGTTACCTCTCTTGAGTTATACATGTGCGTTATAAATTTTTTTAAATTTTTTTTTGGAGGAGCCATGATTGTAGGGTGAATTTGTTGATTTTATACGTAGATGATATTTTGAATATCTGAGATGATACGTTGGAGATTGTACGATTCAATGAGTATTTTCAAACATAATTTTAGATGAATATCAATCAAATATTTTATTGATATACTTGTTGATTTGATATATCAACTTCATTTCTGATGTAACTCCTCCAAATAACTCTATTACTTATAATAGTATCACATAAAAGATTAAATATATTATTATGACCATGCTAGATATAACATGTCAATCGGTATAATTAGTTATTTCTTAGATTTTTCTCGATATGTTCACATTGACATATCTATTCACATTCTGATATATATGAAAAAGTCTTCAGGGATCATAGATATTTATAATTGACCGAAAATTCTTTTTTCTCATTATTTTTTATTGTGATAATTAGACATCGAAATATATAATATTTGATATATATAATAATGCACGAAGTACGTTGAAATGAATTACTTCTTTCTCAAGAAGATGCATGA
The DNA here is from genome assembly GCA_029783825.1 of Sapria himalayana. Taxonomy (NCBI): domain Eukaryota; kingdom Viridiplantae; phylum Streptophyta; class Magnoliopsida; order Malpighiales; family Rafflesiaceae; genus Sapria; species Sapria himalayana. The sequence continues at coordinate 45,115 of JAREIK010016202.1, read as the reverse complement.
TGAAATAATTATTAAAGCATACATTCATTAATAAAGTAATTAAAATATATTATTTTCGTTTTTTATGTATATGCTTTCATTGAATAGGGGACCCACATAAGACAGAGCTACAAACTATATCATCACTTACATAATTCACATTGAATATGTATATGCTTTCATTTTTTTTTCGTTGTTCCTATTGGTCACTTATGTTGCATGGATATGCCTAAGTGCTACGTGTCCACGTGTCCGACACGTGGATACGACGACACGGTCGGACACGCGTCGGACACGTGTCCGATAGGCCACGTGGGGGGGTGGGTTTTGGAATCTATATCAGGAGGGGGAGAGTTCGAAATTCAAAAATCAAAATCGGGTGGGGGGTTGGGTTCGGGAGGGGGGGGGGGGGCTTCGGGAGGGGAGAGGGGGTTTCGGGAGGGGGGGAGGGGGTTTCGGGAGGGGGGTTTTGGAGGGGGGGAAAAGGTTCGGGAGGGGGGAAGGTTCGGGAGGGGGGAAGGTGTTAGAGGGTTTAAATTTTTTTTACATTATTTAAAATACAGTATTTTTAATTATTTTAAAATACCTAATATTTATAATTAATATTTTTTATTTTTAATTTTATTTTTTTTATCATGATGTATCCTAGCCGTATCCGTATCTTAGTTTTTTAGAATTTGCCGTGTCCCCGTATCTTGTCGTGTCGTATCCCCGTGTCCGTATCCGTGTTCGTGCAACATAGTTGGTCACTACTAATTGTGACTATTTTCTTCCTTTTTATGTACAAATAAACTTGCATTGTTAAATTTTAAAAATTATATCAAATAAGATAAATTTATTTAAATCATCATGATTTTATGTTAAATTTTTGATGATAAAATTTTCAAACACTTTAAAAACTCTCACACTTATTGTTCTGGTTTTATGTCCGTGCCACCGTGCCAACTACCATGGAAATCACCATCGTTTGTCGTCGTTGAATTTTGGATCATCGAATTTGGCAACCCCATCACTGTAAAAAATCATCAAAAATACCCAATGTGCATATCTTTCTATCTCAACAGTACAGCCCCGTCTCTATTTTATCGAGGGGAGATGTGCTATTTTATTTTACTTTTTTTAGTTTATATGTTTCATAAGAGCACCCAACCTGTGGTCTACTCTTGGTGCTTTTTGTTTCTATTCATAGACTTAGGTTTTCCTTGTAATCTACAATGTTTTTATTTTTTAAAAGTTTTAGTGCACTATTTTCACAATATTTTAGTGTTTTTTCGTGACAACTTAAATAAAAAAAATAAAGTAATTAAAAAATAAAGACATGAATCATTTGTCAATGAAAAATCAAGTATTTTTAAAATTTAAAAAATATAAAAAAACATGATTAGTTTAATCTACTTTCAACACTTCCTGGCATATTTTTTTAAAATTTAATTTAGAATTGCCCTATTTGCTTTGGTATTTTTTAGGAGAGAATTCGTGCTGGAAAGGAACTTTTGGAAGCAAAGAGAATTGAAGAAGAAAATGAAAGAAAACGGTTTGTCTTCATTGAGAATGACTTATTGGCCTTTGTATTTTGTTTAATTTATTTTTATGATGAACATGTTTCAAGTAGCATAATCTATAATATTGTGTATTTTCTTGGTTGATATGTACGCGCATGTGTATATATATATATGTATGTATGTATATTGTAGCTTAAATGCAATGCGGAAGGTAGAGAAAGAAGAAGAGAAGCGAGCTAGAGAAATAATTCGTCAAAAGTTGGAGGAAGATAAGGTTATTATTTTTCATATATGTAACAAACATGTATTGGTGGAAAGTGTGCAGAGTTTATTTGATGCTGAAAAATGGATACAAGAACATAAACATTATCATAAATCATATTGAAGCCTCAATCTTTTCATGAGCACTCTTCTATCTGACGAACTAGATAAAATATTTAAAAGAAATACATGGGTAGTAACAGCTCTTAATAGGTTGCCTTTGTGAAATGCATAAGATGCACCATGGCAAAATGCTTGGGTAGAATTGTTTTTATAATTTTATATAATATAATCATATTGATAATTATTTATTTGTGATACGCATATACATAGATGAAGTTTTTTATTGGTCTTTTTTTATGTATTTTTTTTTTCTTTTTGATGACAGCACCCAATTTCTTGCCTGCCTCAATTTTTTATTTTTTATTTTTTATTTAGTGTTTTGATTCATCTTGTATTTGATGTGAGTTTTTCATCATTATTATGGAAATAAAACTTTTCAGCAGTGTGTGCGTGCATATACTGGACTCAACGTGGTGGCATTGCATGTGATGATGCCAACCCACTGTTGGCTTCTGTGCAGTGTGTGAAGTGTGCATCTATGGTAGTGTAGCACCGACACATGCATGTGGTGGCTGCGTGTTTGCAATGAATTGTGCAGGTGGTGCAGGGCGTACTTCACAGAGGGAATTTAGTCGATTGAATAGTAACACTTGATTGACCTATAACAATAAAAAAAAAACAAGAAAAAAATAAATTGTCCTTCAAGCAATATAGAATTTTTTCATAAATTCTACCAAGGCTTTCTCGAGCTTCGAAACTCAATTCAGGGTGTCCTCGGGAGGGTATCACTATCGATATACATGAAGAAGAATATATATCCACATCAAATAGGAGATACTCAGTACAATGCACAAATTGTAGGGATAGTCAATGATAAAATTTTCCGATATATCCACCGATATATCTTCGATATATCCATAAATTTTAAATATCGATATATTTATTAAGACCGATATATCTATCCTTGATTGGTGCTCATATATAAATATACACCGATATATCTATCCTTGATTGGTGCTCATATATAAATATACACCGATATATCTTCGATATATCCGTGTTCATATTTAACAGAATATCTAAATAGCAATATAACTTGTTTCTATTTGACAGAATATCTTATTATTTTTTCATAGTTAATGGAATAAAAAAATTATTATTTCTCAATATGATATCAATGTTCATATTTGAAGTCTCGCTAAAATACTGATACATAATATTATAATATTCAAATATGTTATCTAATTTTTTGTGAATTTTACTATCTAATTTTTTTTGTATGATTCATGCTTATAAATATGTATTTGTATATGTTTTTTAGCTATTTTATATTAATCTTATGGTCTATATAAGTAAAAAAAGAGATAAATGAATAATTAATATTTTAAATATTTAATTTTTATATCAATAGCCATGATATTAAAATTATGATATCCTTTATACTTGCTAAATATATTACTAATATTGCATATGCAGGTAAGTTTAATGCATATGATAAGAGTGTACACAACCAAATACATATTCGTCGTTTCATAAAAAATCATTAATAATTTTAAAAATAAAATTTTTATCTTTTAGTTTGAATCATCAATAATAAATTCTTCACTTTTACTATTAATATAGTCGGATACCATGTTTTGGTAGCCAACATAAAAATTTAATATTAAGTAGATATAATTTAAATAGTGTCTCACATTAGTTTGAATTTTTTTTAGGCTCATTAATAAACATAAAGACTTAGATGTTTGTTGTTTACTAAGTATATTAAGATGTTTTAGTGGATTTATTATATTTTTAATATGAGAAAAATTATTTTTATTCACAGTTATATTATTTGATTAATTATGTGACACATACATATAATATAAAAAATGTTAGTTAAGGGCTCATTTTTTATGATTCTAACAAACTTATTAATCATGATATCATTATTTTAAATATTATTAAATGTAATACTAAAAAATTATTTTGAATATCATATTCTTTAAAGATCTTTGTTAGACATTCATATATGACGGGATCATTATGAGGCTAGAGGGTCTCAGAAAATTTTTAAATTTTTTTATTTAGTTTTCACTTAAAATTGACATAATAAGTGGTGATGCATATAAATGAAATATCATTGTGACTAGTCTAAATGTCAAACGTCATAGAGGCTACTAAGTTATATTTTTTTAGTTTGTTAATTATTAATTATTTTTTTAATTTAAAATATTTAATTATATTATTCTTATTTCTCGATTTAATAATTCTATGATAATAAGACTGAAAGTAAGTCTGCATAATATGAACTACTCTAAGATCCTTTAAAAATTTAATCATAAGATAAATGCTTATAAATAATTATTTCTCTTAAATTTATTGTGGTAAATGAAGGTGACCAATGAACTTAAATTGATCTAACGTCAAAAAATTTTATCACTAAGTTGAGTTTATCTGATATTCAATGCATCATATTTTTTGGTATATTAATTAGAATGACTTTTGAAATGTTCAATATCATTAATATGTGTGTGTGTGTGTGTGTGTGTATTGTGCTGATTTTTTTATATTCTTAGTATTTTTATTTTTAAATATATTAAAGTGTTTCAATACAACTAAAGTTTATTTATTTTTTGGGTTTTTAGGTACATAGGTAGAGACTATGAGAAAAACCCTAATTTTAGTATCAAATCTTTTAGACAGTTTGTTATTATTATCTATGTTTAAGTTTATTTTATTTCATAATTTTTATTATTTAATATTTTTAATATATAAGACTGGATTGAAAGTATGAGAAAAAAACATTATTTTTTTATTTTTTATTTTTTTATTATTAATTTATTTATTTATCTAAAAATTATTAAATAAAATAATTTCAATATAATTTGTACCTTAATCTTATGTATATATCAGACACATGGAGGCTTCAGCTTGTATTATTGCATCTGGAAGTTGTAGTTCCTCATAAATATAATTTTGGTGCTTTGCCAAATTTAAATAAAATAAAAGTGGTCACAGACAGAGTGTTATGTCAATATCATTGTCAGGAGAGGAAAAAAATTATATATAAATTATAAAAAATAAAATATATAAATATGTTTTTTATAAAATATTTTTTATTAATTTTTTTTTAAAAAAAAATTTTAAGGTAGAATTTTTTAATATGGGTGTCTAAGGCTGGATTGCTTTTTTAAAAGGTTTTTTTTTTTAAGTAGCTATTTTAAAAGAGTAGCTTTTTAAAAAATTTGGTCATGCAACAATTTGTGTCGGTGTGGCAGGCACAACACGAGGCCCGTGCAGGCTTGGCCTAGCATGATATGGCACAATCTATGCTACAAGTTGATATGAGTTATGGACCTTGTCACGTCGAGCTTGGCATAGTTGAATTGTGTTGTGCATCGTGTCATCCATAGGCTGCCCATCCCACTTGATACTTTTATGTCTAACTAAGAATATTAAATTGTAATATTATAGATATTATTATGTTAAAATTTGAGACTTATCAATTTGGAATGCATACTAGAACTTCCTATCAAACCTGTCAAATATGAGTGCGTAAGGACTCGTCTAATCTATTTCACCTAGACATATGAATGTCTAGTAGAACTAAGACCTAAGCTAATTTTAAATATTTTATCATTTTTGTTGTTGATTATATATATTTTACTTTATTATTTTTTTGCTTTAATTCTTCTTTTTTTTTTGCTATTTCATTAAAGAATAAGATAAATGTTTAATAAAAATATAAAATCATTAGAATTGATAATTCCTTAACGTATATATCAAATAGCATCAATAATTATTGTACTAATTATATGATCATACAATAGATTTCCTATGCTAGTATCATGGACTCATTATTGTAATATCTGTGACTCAGCATAAATCTACTTATGATGAATAATATATTGATTGATTAAAACATAAAAGATATGAGAAGCTCTTGAAGGGTGTAAGAGATGAATTTGTATGGTTCTTCAAGAATTTTGACAGACTAACCCAGTTTTGTTTGGGAAGCTTGTCGTTCCTCCGATGAGGCAATGGTAGGGTGAACTAGTTTAACATATAGTTAATGATTAATATTATGTGAAAGTTAAACCCTTAATAATTTATTAATGGAATGGTGCATAGGTTATGTCTTTGCATTGGAACTTTGGACTCGTGATATTAGCACACATTTATAGAATGAGGTTGACGAAATGAAGAATAGTTGTTCGGTAAAAACTATCAAAATGTTTTTCTTTGTTGGAAGTATTGTGGTTTTAACCCCAAATATCATGATTAATAGGATATATTCTTTTATTTTTTTCTCAATATGTGTCTTTTTAGATCTTCCATCTTGGATAAAGATTATCTAGTTTATTTTTTAAAAGTTTTGGAAAAATTTATTTTATTTAATTTCTTTTATTAGGGATATGATCATGTAACAACTATGATAATAAAATATATATTTTTTGATTACTTTACTATTCAAAAAAAATACATGTGATATTTGTCAGAGATAGATAGGGTACTAATTAGTTTTGATATTTTTTTTCGAGTAAAACTCTTTCTTTAACTAGCTTAGGCAGTTTAAAAATTTAGATAATACTTGAATTTATTCTTTCATATACATATAGTGTTTTATGTGATATTTCGACCATGAGAGTATCAAATTTTAGTTATTCTTAGATTTATTTGTTTGTATTATGATTACTCTCCTTTTAAGCCGTTATATATATTTATAAGTATAAAATATATTAATTTTGTAGAGAATGATATTTATTTGAAAGAGAATCTCACTCTAGTGCATTTAAATTCGTGGCTCTCATGTCAATTTTAGTCTCCACTCCTAGTGAATTAGGAATCAATAGTTTTAATCACTCAAAACTTGAGTTTATTTTATGAGAAATGAACATCTGTAATTTGCTTAGAAGGAATAAAAGATTCTCAAGAATCTATATGATTGTGCAACTAATTCCTCTAATTATGATTTTGCAATTGTTCTTTAGAAGAAGCATGTAAGTTGTAATCTATATAGGAATAGCATATGTAGTCTACTTGGTCTTTTTTTAGACTTTTTATTATTTTTTTTTTGCTAGTATTAAGATAACTAGGTTTCATTCTGAGATAATATCTCATTTAGAATGTTTTCAAGTTATGATGAAAGAAATAAATTAAGAGATAAATTTTCTACTTCAATGAAATTTGAGAACTAATATTTTGATATCTGAAAGATTTTTTGTTGGTTATTGGTGATTGTTTACAGTGAAAACTAGTCTAGATGATAAGGTAAATTAATTGAAGGCAGGACTTGATGTCATTGGGTTTACTCAGATATATGGAGTGAATATTAAAGATACTTTTTCTAGAATGATGAAGATAGTCTCAGTGTGGATACATATACTATTGACAACTTTTCACTTATGGGTGATATATTAACTAGAAATTTTTTTTTTCATAGTGATCTTGAGGAATATGTATATGTGGAACAACTTGATATTTTGAATTATGATAGAACTTTCAGATTTATTTTGTAGATTATGAAAGATATTAAATGACTTAACGTAGTTTATAAGAGCTTAGTTTGCAAGATATTCAATCTCAATCATTTTTTTTTTTTTTTGGTTTATGCTTGTTTATTATATATTACTTGGTGTTTTATCAATGGAGTTTAGATAATATATTCATCTTGTTGATTATTTATGTGAAGACATCTTTATTACGTAAGATAATAAGATATCAATAATTCATTTCAAAGAGTATTCTTAGTTATAATTTCAAATGAATAATTTTGAGATGTTTGCATTATAATGTCTTGATATTGTCAAAAAGAAATTGATCTTTTCGTTTGTTCTTCAATAAATATTCCTATTGAATAATTTATTTATTTCTTATTTGATATTTGTTTTTTAGTTGACTCGATTATATGTAAAAACTTATATGAAAGATTAGGTATATTATCATCATTATCAGACTAGAAATACCTTATATAATTAGTATAGTTAGTTATTTCTTTAATTTTCATCGCAAACTCACCCTGATGTAGATATACACGTGAAAAAAATTTAGAATCTGATTTCTCATTTAGTAATTATGAGCTGCTTCAGTTTGCTGATTTTTTTTTAGATTTTAGTTGGTCACCATGTTGCACAGAGGAGATCTACTACAAGATATGATATTTATTTTGAAAACAACCTTATCTCTTGGAAACTTAAGAGGTTGATAGTGATCCTGAGATTCAATATTGAGGTTGAGTTCATGATTATGATTTGAGTTATTTGTAAGATACTTTTTATTATGTATCTCAACACTCCACTTCAAACTGGTGAGTTTATGTCACAAATACTTAACTTAGAAGAGTGGAAAATATGTTATTGTTCGAGCATCTTCATGAAGATGTTTATGATTTGCTCGTTGATAGGTATATATAAAGTTACTATTGAACCTTTTTGAATCTTTGTTTGTTTGAAATTGTAATTAATCTTAATTTATTTTATTTACTCATGAAATTTTAGATTGACAAATTTTGTTAGGAGATGAGATAATCTCAAAGAAAAGTATTAAAACTTATGGTATATCTCATCTATGTGATCATTGGAGCCAAATTGAAATCTAAATATGTTTATACTTGGTTATGCCTTTGATCTATAAACATAATCTCACGACTTGGAGTTGTCATTACATGCCTACAAATTTTGAAGGCTATATTCATATAAATTTGTCTGGGAAAACCTAAAAAGCAACAACAATATTGATAATGTATTTGATATTTGTCTTGATTATTATCAAATAGTTTAATTTTTCCATGATTCTTCTGGATCTATTAGAATCTTTTGGTGAGGCAATATTTGTTGATAAGGTTATACTTGGATTATGTTTTAAGTCACTATGTGCACATTTCAACATATTAAGGTTAGACAAAATATGCAAGATATATCTTTTATGAGAAAGAAATATCATACCTTTTGAATATATGATCGTAATAATTAGAAAATATCTAAAATATCTCAAATCTTTTGTTTGAAGTTAGATTTGTAAAAATAATTCGAGTTGAGTATATTAAATTGATTATCTACTATAATCATAATATTATCTGAAACATATCTTTTAAGACTAAAAGTGATCAGAGCTAAAAGAAAATCTACTAAATTGCATCCAAAGGGATTACTTTAGGGCATAAAAGGGTCTTATGTAATTGACACATCATATCTAAGCTTTAGGAATAGTAAAACACTAAATCCTGATGGTTGCAACACAATTACATCTTCCTTAAGATAATAACCGACTTCATTTCTTATATTTAGCTGATACACAATTTGCCTATGAGATATATCTATAGAAAGGTGCAACCTAATAATGACTAGTTTAGTCTATGTAAATTTTCTTGCTGCATGATAAAAAAATATATATATCCAATTTTTTCTTGCTACAACCTAACCTTGAATTTAATCATCTTTTTCTTTGGATATATATCAAACTATTATTTTACCTGAAGGTTTCGGAATGAGATCTCAAGTATGATTAGTTGTGATTAGACATAATTCATATAATATAATGTGTCATTATTTTGGATGACTAAGCATTTCAAAAAAAGAGTATCCGGAATCCTAAAATTATCGAGGAGCGATAAGAAACTAGACTATATAGTATTAAAACGAAAATACAAGAGCACTTGAGATAATGGTTGATCAAAACATGTCCTTGGTTCCTATTGTTGTTTTTATTCTATTTTTTTTTATTTTGATGTAGTCATTTGTTATCTGAGTTATCTAATTATTTTTATTCATTATATAAGAGTACTTTAATATATATATTTATAATAGTGTTATTTTTATTTTTTGCATCACAATTTGTAATATAGTATCAGAGCGGAGTTTGAAACTCCAGAGAGAAAAAATGTGTACTGTACCAACAAAGTATACATATGCATGTACTATTTGAAGAAAAAAAATACAAGTTTTTAGGGGTGTTCAAAGTCAGGACAATAGTGCACATCGTGTGGGTGTGTTTTTATTTGTGCATGCACAATAATCTTTGCTTTGCCAAGGCATGTGGTAGTGTGTATGGTGGTGCATATGAAGGTATGCATGGTGGTGATCATGTTGGTGTGAGGTAGAACCCTAATTGGATCCCTTTTGATAAATGTAAAAAAGAGAGGGAGATTAATTCTTAATTTGGTTTGACAAAAATTATGGTTTAACACTTTTATTTTTTGAGGAATCAGTATAGATTATCATAATAGAAATAATTGAAAGATTTATAATTCTGTGTATTCATTATAAACTGATAGGCTATACTAGAAACACTTGTCAGATAATATATTAGAAGAGAAGATTGAGAGCTTTACACAACAATGAGAGAGACAAACTAATTAATGAAGTCATTTAGTGATGCTCATAGAATTCATCCACCATGATACTTCTTAGAGAGAAGTATACAATTTTTTTTAAGATAATACAAGATTTTTTTTCTATTTTTAGTTATCATTGTTTGCTTCACTCCTATCCTTTTTTCAGACTTTTAGATTATCAATACATAAGTAAATATTTATATATTTGATAAATTTATTTTATTCTCAGTTCTTTTTTTTTTAAAAAATATTATTACAGTCAATGACAAACGTATAAAAAATATTGAATATGATAATATTTAGCTTAAGTTTTTGTTGTTTTTTTGTATTATGTTTATTCAATGTTGTCTTGTTAGCTTACCTTTAGTAAGCTATCTTTCGAGATAACTCAATTTAGACTTTATCTTTACTTCATAGATATTTATTTATAAGACAGAGAGAATCTAAAAAAAACTTTATTTGAGATTCAATAGGCTGGATTGTTTGTTTTCTCTTCAAAGATACAATCTCATTTTAAATATTTGAGTATTTTAGATCTGTTAATTATGCATTCTCTACTTGGTTACTTATCGTTAATTAAACTAAGAATATTTTATCATAGTTTTAAAATTATATCAATCATAGAGTGTGAAACATATTAATAAAAAAAATTTACTAAAATTTTTTTTTTCTATTTATCAGTCTAGTTTGAGTAAGAATATATTCTATCCAATATACTCAGATGTATGGGGACATTTTATAGATGTAATCAAAGATGAATTTAGGGGAATGATCATTTTTATTATTGACTGCTTGAGATATATATCGATCTATCTCATTCATAAAATATTACATGTATTTTTTTATATTTTAGATTTTTCACAAAATAATAAAAATTAATTTTGTTAAAAATATTTATAAATTAAGAAATAGTACATTAACATATATATCAAATGAATTGAGTAACTATTATATTAATCATGAGATTATATAATAAATTTTTTGTGCAGACTCACACCAATATAATGAGTTTGTTGAAAGAAAGAATAAATATTTATTTGAGAGGCTCAGATACTCCTACTCAAAATAATATTTCAAAATATTTTTTGGGAGTTGTAGTTTTAATAATAATATACCTCATCATTCAAGTGTTTTCTTCTATTCTTTTTTAGTATATATTCTTTCAGATCCTATTATCTAAAAAATAGTTGTTTGGATTATTTCTTAGAGATTTTGGATTCACTAGTTTTGTCCTATCTCATTCTCTAGGATGAGTTAAATTGATATTTAGGGTCTTGATATATATTTTTCTTTGATACTCTTGTATTTAGAGTATAATTATTTTTTTCACAACGGCTAGTAGAATTGTAGTGAGTATGTATATTTATTTTTTGACTATGATTTTTTAATGAGGTTAGGATAAATATGAATGTAGATGTTATACTTAGGTTTATTATTTTTCTTTTCTTATTTATAGCTATGCATTGTCCATTGATTAGTTGAGAAAATCATTCATTGGCTTATCTATGCATGTTAGTACTCAATATGATGTTACTCTTATGGAGTCATCATATATACCAACATGTTTAGATCATTGAGTCTAGAGAGAGTGAGCTTTCTCGAGTATGGAGATCTCATTTAAATATAAATGATATAGTAGTTTATAAATTTTAATTAGTATAGACTTATATTAAGTCAGTAACTAGGAGACTGGACTACTCATTACTTAGAGTCTATACGAATAGAGAGAGATATGCCCAGTCATCTCAATGGGAGCACCTGACCTGTGAGTTGCTCTAATCTTTTCTGCTTATCATATAAGTACATATGATATATTTTTTTTTATATCAATATGTATTTTATTTTCTACGTATCAATTTGTAATAATTTTTTCTATATTTCAATAAGGTCCTAGTAGCTACTGCAAACTATATCAGTTAGTGTGACAGAATACTCATTCAGGAAAGGCTATAAATATATCTATTTAATTAATATCTTCATATGATAACATCAAGTCTTCCAACCTCTCTCTTATGGGGGCTCACATCTTGTATACAGTGAGAAACATACACTAGGATACTCTCTGGCACGTCCCATGAGAACCAGCATTATTCTTATTAAAGTCAGTCATGTTATTAATATCAAGTGTCAGCATAGGTTTAGGGTTAGTAATTTTCTCTAATTGAGGAGGAACAATTGAACATGAGAATAAGCCTACCATTACAATGTCGAAATATATGTCATATTGGATTGAGTCATTAAGGAATAACTTATGATCAAAGAATAACACATCATTACTTCTAATGATTTTCATAGTTGTAAGTGAATAATACATATATTCCTTTTGAGTACTAGAATGTCTTTGGAAGGTATACTTGATGGCACGCACAACCATCTTCTCTCTAATTGAAGATAGATCATGAACATGATAAGTATGCATAGGAATTTGAGGTAAAAGGTCAAAGAATCACTCTCTTAAGTATATGAATATGTATGGGATGTAGCCTAAGAGAATCAAAATTGACTTCTGGTTGATTAGTAAGTTATCGGTTGGTTTTATTTATCTCCAAAAAAATCTAGTCACTTTCTATGAAGTAAGAGTGTTATAGTCATTTTAATCAGATGTTGGTTCTTTTTCTCAATTGTTCTATTTTGTGCAAAAGTACCAATAAATGGTATCTGATTAACTATCCCGTGCTCATCAAAGAAATAGAAAAATTAATGAGAAATATATTATAGAGTATTGTGACTTCTCAATATTTTAATATCATAGTCCAAGGAAGCACGGACATGGCTCCATACAGTCGTGTCCACGTGTCCGACACCTGGACACGTGGACATGGTACGGATACTGCACAGATACGTGTCCGATATGCCACGTGGCGTATCGGACGATTGCGTCGACTACCGTATCCATGTCGAGAGTGATAGACGTCCGACGATGTCCGGTAGCCAATGTCATTGCACGAGTGATGTTGGCCACTCGATGCTGGTGGCGGGCACGATTTGAGGGGGGGGGGGGGGAGGCAGGGGGCGGGCGCGATTTAAGGGGGCGAGGCAGGGGGCTAGCACGATTTGAGGGGATGGCAGGGGGCGGGCACAATTTGAGGGGGAGGCAGGGGCGGGCACAATTTGAGGGGGAGGCAGGGGCGGGCGCTATTTGTGATGGGGATGCAAGGCTGGCATAAAATAAAATAAAATATTTTTATTTTATAAAATAAAATATTTTAATTTTATTAAATAAAATATTTTAATTTATTTTATTTTATTTTATTTTATTTTTATAAAAATACCTAATATTTATAAAGAAAATAATTTTTATTTTAATTTTTATTTTTTTTATCATGCCGTATCCTATCCGTATTCGTATCCTAGTTTTTTAGAATTTGCCGTATCCTCGTATCCTACTGTATCGTATCCCCATGTCCATATCCGTGTCCGTGCTTCTTAATCATAGTCAAACTAAGTGTTAAAATTTTTATAAATTTCATAAATATGAAAAAGATTAATTTATATTCTTAAATTCTAACAATTGTGTATATTAAATATACTTTAACAAAATTAACAAAATATTTTAAGTAAGAGGCTGTTTGATAACGCACTTAAAATCTTCAAACCATTGAAAATTTTAATTTTTAATGGTTTGAAATTATAAGTGCGTTTGATAAAAAAATATTGGGAGCTGAAAATTTAAAATTTTAATTAAAATTTTATTGAAAATTTTAAATAGGTAGAGTCATACTTAATATTGAAAGCTGAAATAATTTTTATAAAAAAATTATTATTTTGTTTTTTTTTTATTTCTTTTTTATTATCTCATTCATGCTACAGTTTAATTTTGTGAATATGTCTTCTCATCTTCTTTTCTCCTTCACTACAAACTTTAATCCTAACTTTTTTTCATGATTAATTTAAGCGAGGAAATATTAAATCAACTAGTTGTTCATTATTTTTTATTTTTATATTCAAAATTTGGATAGTTTTAAAAAGTTTAGATTTTATTTGTTATTTTTTAAATATTTTTATTTCTTTTTTAGATTTATGATTTATTTATGGATATGTTTTAGGGATTTTATTTTTTTTAATAATTAATAATTATAGTAAAAAAAAATTCATTAAAAATTTTATTTATGTTGGATAATATGTAATATAATGATAATAAGGATAAATATGTAAAATATATTATTTTTAGCATTCAGCATTTATACTCATCTTTCAATTAACAGTAATTTATCAGACAGTTTTTTAATACAAATTCAACACTTATAAAATTTCACCTTAATTTTTCAGCACTTATTTTTCAACACTTAATTTTTTCAGTTTTATCAAATGAGCCCTAAATATATGTGATCATCCTATAAGTTTCTTAAACTTTTGAGTGAATTAAATAAAATAACTCCCTCATAATACTTTCCTAAGGTATGAAATTTGAAATTCAAGTATATCTTTCTAACATATTTCACAATAAATAAATGTTACTTTTCTCATACTTTGTTCTTAAAGTTTTTGTTTTTTCAATGTTGGATATCTCATTCGAGAATATATCATAAGTATATTAATAATAGACATCCATCTTGAGGGATTCTTATGGGTGGACAAAAATAAGTATAGTTTATCTAACTCAATTCCAAAGAAATTTATATATCTGATGTGTCAATCATGTATATAAACACCAAAAGAAAAGAAAATGATGTTATAACCTTTTTAATTGGTAAGTAATTAATAAAATAAATTATAATGAAATTCTGGCACACATAAAAATGTATCAAAAGAAAATGCTAAACATTGATAATGTCTTATTGTCTGACTCGTACAACATTGCCTTTTAGTCTCAACAATATTAAAAGTTCTTGACTTTATAAATAAAGTAAAAAAGTATGATTATTTGTAAAATATGTTGACTCTCAAATTATGATCCAAGAATTCATAGATAGTGGTGAGTAGAAATGGTAGTGGATATAGATGTGTCTTGACTGAAATTAGTAGTGCCCAAATAAATAAATTTGCTATACTCTTCCTGTCTAAGCGTAAGTGTAACCATTCCAATTAATGTGGTCATAGAAAAATCGATTTGAGTAGGTCGAGTAGCTTGTTGTATAGTCTTTGAACGAAAAGTTTGGTGTAACTCATGGTGCAATACCCAACACCTCTTCTTAGTATGCCTCAATATTACAAAAAAAGAATAGATCACTACTAGTTTTTTTTTCTCTTGGAGTACCTTTATTATTTATCTCACTATGACTATGTAATAAAGTTGTCGTAGCACAATAATTGATCATATAAACTTAGCTTGTTATAGTTGTAGTTATAGATGTCTGAGTAATCCATTGATAAATCTTTTAAAGAAGTTGAAATATTTTTTTGTAAAATTTTGCCTACAAAATAATGTCACTTTCTTGATGTATACATCTAAGGAATAATACAAATTTGATCACAAAATTTGTTCTCTTGAAATACCTTCTCTCACTATGACTATGTGATGAAGTTTTTGTAGCACAATGACTGATCATACAAACTCTGCTTGTTCTAGGTGTAGTTGTAGATGCATGAGTCATCCATTGATAAATCTTTGAAAAATGTTGATGTGTTTTTTCCTTAAGAATTTGTCTGCAAAATAGCATATCACTCTCCTAATGCATGCATCTAAAGAATGATACAAATTCGATATTAAATTTTTTTTTTATGTAGCATGATCCGTCATTATATGTATCACACTAATAATCTTTTCACATAACTATGAAAGTTGTATAATGTGTCCCATCATCTTATTCAGTCAATCACATATTAGTAGTTGAGTAATTTTATCATATATGTGAAATATTATTGAAGAATATATTGATGCTGATATGTTTCCAACTTTCTTGTACATGTTGTAGGAATCAAACTCATTGGATATATTGGGATCTTCATCGAATTAGGTTTTCTAGAGGTCCACTAATAGTTATGTCTCAATTATTATTAACTTATCAATTTCAATCTGAGATAAATTTTCTAATAAGTGACTTATGTAATTTTGTGTTGAAAATAAAGTCCGCACTGACATAACCAAGGAAGCACGGATACGGCTCCCTATAGGCGTGTCCGTGTGTCGGACACTAGGACACGTGGACACGGTACGAACACGGCACGGATATGTGTCCGATACGCCACGTGGCATATCGGACGGATGCGTCGGCTACTGTTTCCATGACGACAATGCCCGACGACGTCGCTCATTATGGCCAATGGCCGATTATGTGAGACGGCGCAAGTGAGCGTTATTCTGTGGGGTGGTAGGGGTGGGCACGATTCTATGGAGAGGGCAGGGGGCGAGCACGATTCTATGGAGAGGGCAGGGGGCGAGCACGATTCTATGGAGAGGGCAGGGGGCGAGCACGATTTGTGGAGAGAAGGGCATGATTTGTGGGAGGCAGGGGGCGTGCACGATTTCGTGGAGAGGCAGGGCGCGATTTGTGGGAGGCAGGGGGGTGGGGGGGATGGGCCTGATTTTTATAAAATAAAAATTATTATATTTTTATATAATATAAGATTATTATTAAATATTATTTTATAAAATAAGATAATTATAAATATTATCTTATAAAATATAATATAATATAATATTTTAATTTGATAAAATAAAAAAAATTATTTATTTAATAACATAAAATATATTATTTTATTTTATAAAATACCTAATATTTATAAATCATAATTTTTATTTTTATTTTTATTTTTATTTTTTTATCATGCCGTATCCTAGCCGTATTCATATCCTAATTTTTTTAAATTTGTCGTGTCCCCGTATCATATTCCTGTGTTCCCGTATCTTGCCGTATCATATTCCCGTGTCCGTGTCCGTGCTTCTTAGGACATAGCCCTCAAAAAGTATTTATCTGTCCTTCATTTTCATCAAGTTATTCCTTGTAGACTCATACTGATTTCAACTATTTTTTTTAATCTCTAAAAAAACTCATAATATGGTATGTTTCTACACTGATATCAAACAAAGATAATTTTCACAAACCAATATGGTTATATGCTAAATGGTTTCTAAACCATCATGATCATGTCATAGCAAGTCCAATAGCCATTATAAACTAAAATACCATTGAAAGGATCAAGTGAATGTCGGTTTTTGCCTCAACAATATTGTAGTGTTGTTACCGGCTTACCGCTAAACATCACTGTTTGCTATTGTCGATACAAGAAAGAGATGTATCTTCACTTGCAGAACTTGGCAAAGAAAAAAATATTTTTTTTTTTCTTAATTGTAAAATTATTTTATTGAAAAGGAAGAAAAATAGAAAAAAAATATGTTTCGAGGAAGGGGTGAGAAAAAAAATTTATTAATTGAAGTTTTTTTTTTAAATGTTGGTTACTCTCAAACAATTAAAAATAAAAAAAAATAAATAATAGCAAGAAAATTAAATTAAATATCAACAAGATTAATTATCACTTTACATGGGATAAAATATAAAATGACTTGATAATCATTGTCTATAAGTTTTTTTTTAATGTTGGTTACTCTCAAACAATGAAAGGAGGTGGTGAGATTTAATATAGTTTCTTATTTTTTATTTTATTTATTTTTTGTTTAACTTGTATAAGAGCACCTGAGATGTGGGCTTTCCCAACACACACACACACACACACACTTTATTTTATGTTTTGAGATTAATAAAATTAAATATATTTTTTATTCTTTTTTTTCTTGTTTTTCTTTTTCTTATTTTTTTTGACCATTACTGAAACTCTAAAGGGTTTGGCTTCCAACAATGGTATTCAATAGAAGTCAATGGTCCAATTCTCTACAAAAGATTGACAATTATAAAAAAAAAAATAAATGTTATTGAAGATACAACAATAGATAATTTAATATAGTAGATAAAATTAATTTTTTATTATTTCGGATGGATGAAGTGATGTGAAAAATAAACCTCTAATAATTTTTTGATAAATTATTTGAAGAAATAATATTTAGATTTTTCATTGATACATATTCAATGATAAAAAATATAAAAAAAATATTTACAGTTTAGCTCTTGTAAGTGCAGAGCAAGTTGAAGATGAGAATATAGTTCAATTCATTATAAGTAATCATTCAGGTTATATGATGATATGCATGAAGTTTTTATATTTATTTAATTTCTTTTATTCAATTCTATTTTTTTTTTAATATTTAATATACATAATTTCATATAAAGAGGTTGGTACAATAGATATAATCACACTTATATTATATTTTTTGCATTACCCATAGTCTTGTCTCTTGACTTATTTTTAAAGGATATTAGTAGTAATCTTGTTAGAATTAAAAAAATATTAAATATGACAATTATACTCATTGGGTGTGTGTGTATAATTGCTTATGACTGTTGAATATGATGATATATTTTAGCAAAGTTTTCTTCTCCCTCATTGTGAGGCAGTATCATCAGAGTTGTACTTTGGTTTTGCATTCCTTAGACTGTTTTTTTTTTTTTTTTGGAAGAATTGTTGTATATGGATTGCCTCATAGGTCGAGAGGAGGAGGAAGCTTGGATTGCCGACTGAATGTCCTGCTGCCACAAAGCCTGATGATCTTGATGTGGCGGAGAAAAAGGCATGCAATAAATTTATGTTCTTTATCCCCAAACTGTTATGGAACTTCAATAATAATTTAAAAGTTTCAGAAAACATTACCTGTTGGGGTTGCTACAATATCCGAGCAAATGAAATCTTGTCTAAGATCTATTAAGCAGAAGTACAAGGTAGATACATTTTTTCTGATTTTTTGTTTCCCTGCAATTTTTTCCTTTCAAAAATGTTGGCTGTTGCATACTCTTTTTTTCTTTATTTTCATTTGGGGAAGTACAATTCGGATAAGTTGAAATACTTAGAGTGGTTTTTTTGCATGGGTTTTATTTGCCTGATGAGAGGTGGCTAATGCAAGAGGAGAGACAACCTAGGCAGAGAGAGAGAGCAAGAGAGAGAGAGAGCAAGAGAGAGAGAGAGAGCAAGAGAGAGAGAGCGTGAGAGAGAGAGAGAGAGAGGAAGACTAGAGATAGGTGTACTCATCTTCGAAAAAAATGTGGCATGCTCAGGATAATTGTTCTTCTTCCCAAGATATACTTACTTTTCTCTTGTTAGACGAGTTGAATGGGCAATTTACTTCTACTCGTGGATAATTTCAATGTTTATCCCCAGGGGTAGTAACCATCCATGTAGAAGCAAATTCTAGATTTTATTTTTTTCCAAGTTTTTCATTAATGCTTCATTGTTTTTAGAAAAGCTTTAAAAGGAGAAAGTTTTTGATGAAACTTTTTTGTGTTCATGAAGTGATGCTTTAGTCTCGAGGTGTTTAGGCATGAGTTTTTTGAATCTCATATTATATAATTAATTAATATTTTAAAATATATATAATAAAATATCATAAATAAAAACATGAAAATATATAATTATTTATTATTTTAATTTATTATATATTTTAAAGCTCGTTGTTGAACAAACTGTCCAAGCTCATTCGGGAATGAGCTTTCCGAGCTCATTCACCAATGAGTTGTGCCTGCTCATTCTTCGAAAGAGCTGTGCCCACTCGTTCGTGAATGAGCTATCCAAGCTCATCCATTTTTTTTCATATGCCTCGAGAATTTTTGCCAAGTCTCGCCTTGAGGCACGCATTGAGGCTCACCTTGATGATGCCTATTTAAACATTGGGTTTTAGGTATGCATACTCATTTAGTTTTCCCTCAAGATGTTTAAGTAATTGATTTGGAAACTATCATATTTTGATTAATCACCCTGCTAAAAGTTGAAATGTATAAAATAAAATAAAGACTCGATGACTAATTCATACATCAAATATCATTATATAATGGATGAAAGTGATTCGAAAAGCTCACATTGAGTCTTCTCATCAAAAATATAAAAGGAAAAGAAAAGTTAAATAAAACTTTGACATTCTCTGTGAGGTTGATGCATACTAGTCTATAATACTTAACTTAGGGAAAATAAATGTAACTTGAGGTCGATAAAAGGTCTTTGTGAAGATGTATGCTGGCTGCTTAGATGTCTGTTTCTTCTGCTCTTGTAATATCAGATTGGAAGTTATCTTTCTCATTATCAAACTATCATATTAAAGAGTAGTAGAAGAAGAAAATATATATTTGGTTTTCTCGAATAGATGTCATATCCAATGTATCTTATAAGTAATTATTATTATTTTAAACACTACTTCATCATTTGATCTCAAAATTATAGTCTCTTATTTTTCTAGAAGATAAGGCTGTCTCTAAGAAAAGTATAAAATTTTATCATTGATCTCTAATCAGTGCATGCTAGTACCCAACTCAAGTTTGAATATCTGACCAATCATAAATAACACTTCTCTAAGAGCTATACAATCATAGCTCATAAAAATTAAAGAAAAACATGTAATATATATGAGTAAAGCAAATAATGTTTTTGTCTATAAATATCTTGCAAATTAGACTTTTATTTTTCGGTGACTCCTTTAGATCATATAATCTCATTATATTATCTATAAATTATGTATGACTGTGCTACTCTAAATTCAGGTGGTTATTATATATACATCTCTTCTATAAGGTTATTATTAAGAAAAATATTTTTCATATTTAATTAGTGTATCTTTCATCTGTGAGATACTACTAGTGTAATAAAAATTTATATAAATATCATATTGGCTACTAGAGAGAGTATTCTGACAGACTACATTGAATGTTTTTGTGAATTCTCTTGTTATAATTCTCACCCTAGGGTAATTTTTTTTATTTGAGCTTGTCGTCACAGTGAGTACCTACATGCAATTTAACAATTAGCTTTCCTATATGTCATGATTCTAATTCTCAAGTATTATTAGAGAGATATTATTTATCTTTTTCAATATGACAATATTATTTTAGGCGAGAATGCATTAAAAAGGCACATAACATTCTAGTACTATCAGAGAAATTAGTAAAGAAGTAAAAGAATTGAGAAGACATGTATATGATGATGCATACAAGATTGAGCAGCATTGAGTATAACTCATTTGTCCCTTTTGGAGAATAATCTGAATTGTAGGATCAAATGAATCCCTATTATAATCAAACTAGCATGTAGAAAATAGTTCAAATAAATTTTCTTAGTATTAACTATTATCATATTCATATCTTTAAGATTAAAGTAAAATATTATTTTTGTCTGGAATGATGGGTGGCCAGACAAAAATATCTTTAAGTCTAAGATAAAATATTATTGACTTATTTAATGATGAGTGATCGGACTAAAAATGTACAAGTAACAAGTCTATAATACTCTAATAATTAAAAAGAGATTTTACTATTAAAGAAAGAATATATAATAAAGTCTGCTCAATCACAAATGAAATCTTTTTAAAATTTTATTAATGCTCTAAAAAAATATCAATAGAAGTAAAGACATACATGATTGAATATATGGAATAATAATTCATAGAGAGTAAATTAATAAGATAATTAAGAATAATTATAACTTAATAAAGTAATAAGGATTCAAGTTGAATAGTGTCATATTCATTATAAAGATATTTGCAACTTTATATTTAAAGATATTTTTTTATCAATGAAAAAATCTACGGCATCAAATTATTTTATAGACTTGTGGGAAGGTGTTGAAGTTTGCAACTTTAAAGATATCTTTAAAGATGTTGAAGAAATATTTTTATTTAAAAATATTTAAAGATATTTGCAACATAATAAAACAATAAAATAATAGGATCATAGCTCATAATTTGATTTTTTTCAATCTCGATGCCCTAGATTTTTTCGCACCATTTTGTGGGAAGGTGTTGAAGTTTGTTAATATTTGCAATTTTATATTAAAAGATTTTTTTTTTTATCTTTTTAGTGTTATTTATATTTTGATAGGGGGGGACCCACCTTGTGAATTACCTGATCTACTTTGTCATTTATATAAAGGGCTCTCTCATGTAAATTAATTTTATCAAGTTTAAAGAAGTTAAGTTTTATCCGACATGATTTATCCAGTTAACTCTACTACTTATAGGAGAATTGTGTAAAAGATTAACTATTTGAATTTTAATAAATCAAATTTAGCTGATGTAAATAGTATAATTAGTTATTTCTTAGATTTTTATCAACATGTTTACTTAGATGTAGTCATTTGCATACTGAGATGTATAAAAAAATCTTTATGACTTAGATTTCTTTCAACAATCACTAACACTTAAAGTTATCTGTGCATTCAAATTTTAACTAGATACCAACTTATAGATTATTTTTTATATTTTTCTTGGGGTTAATTTTCTCTCATGAAAATATAAGAAACAGATAATTATTTTAAGATATAATACAGAGAAATCATGATTGTTACTTGTAAAATATTTTGGATCTGGCTCATGCTCGTAGAGATTGAGTATTCATCTCCGTCTCCTATTATTTTTTATTGTGATAATCAGATAAGAGATATATAATATTTAATTTTTGTGTTTTATATGCAAACAAAGTATACCGAGGTAAATTATTTCTTTCTTATGGAGAAGATACAAGATAATGAGATATCTCAGCTTATTTTTTTTTTTTTCTCTAAGCTTTATGTTCTACATTTGCTAACATATGTTTTAGTTTATTTTATATTTGTGTATGTGAGCATCCAACTTGTGGGATATCTCATTTGTTTCGACCAACTCATTATATGAGGGCTAGCCTTTTTTTCCTGTCGTGTTAGGGTTGAATGAAATTTTGGGTCTCTCTCTCTCTCCCTCATCTCTTTCCTATAATTCCATTTTGGATGGGTGTGCCGACCTTAGGGTTGTTGTTCTTTCCAATTCACTTTGGTGAGCCTAGTTGTGCCTCTTCGGCAAAAATAGGTTTCCACTTTCCATCAATTTGTAATAATGATTGATCAAAAATGGCATCTTTTTATAATGAAAGAGCACTCATGTTGAAATTCATTTGCAATCTGGCGTATGATAATGAGTGTTTTTGTGCTAAGTGTGATTAGTTAGTTCCTAGATTCATCTTGTCATTTGCACTCCCCACCACCTATTCTCATGCCTGTGCCCTTGCTTTCTCCTTCTCCCTCCGCCTCTCTCTCTCTCTCTCTCTCCTATGCTCCCTCTACTCTACCTTGCCGCCCCGCTCCCTTTCTCCCACTCCATCTCCCTCTCCCTCTCTCTCTCCCCCCCCCTTCCCTCCCTTTCTCTCTCTCTCCCCCATCTTTCTCTCTCTTCCCCATCTCTCTCTCTCTCTCTCTTTCCCCTTTCTCTCTCCCCCCTTTCTCTCTTTCTCTCCCTCCCTCCCTCCCTTCCTCTCTCTCTCTCTCTCTCTCTCTCTCTCACTCTCTTGCTTCGGAACTTCACTACTTACTTTCGACTATATGAAATGTTGATGGAATGAGTGATTGTTTTTGAAACAGGATGATGTTAAAATACAGACGGCATTCCCAACTCTCCTAGCTTACATTGGGAATGTAGTTAAGAACCCCAAAGAGGAGAAGTTCAGAAAAATTAGGCTCAACAACCCAACTTTTCAGGTATACTTTTTTGAGACTTCTGTTTGCCTCTGCCACACATAGGCCATCTGTTACACTGCCAGGGTGAATTTGGATTCTGGACGGCATACTTGGAGTGCCATCTGAGACGAACCTTTAATTCTTTGTTGATGTATGGGTACTGAGGGGATTTGCATTTGCATCTGCATTTGCCTGCGGCAGAACAAAGTTGGTTCGTCAAAAGAGTGTATAGAGTTCCTTCAATTATGCGGGTTCGAGAAGTGCGAGAGTGATGTTGATGTCCTCTTTATGCCAGAAGAGAGCGTCAATGAGCCGTTGCTAAAAGCTGCTGGATGCGAGCTCAACTCTGCTATAACGAATCCCTACTTTGGCATCCTTTTGACTTGAGGTTGGCATGAGCTCGCCCAAACCTCTCCCTTCTGGCTCATGACGACACCACGCCTTCCAGTGTATTACTTATTAAATTTATATTGCATTTGCTTG
This sequence comes from Sapria himalayana, assembly GCA_029783825.1. Classification (NCBI taxonomy): domain Eukaryota; kingdom Viridiplantae; phylum Streptophyta; class Magnoliopsida; order Malpighiales; family Rafflesiaceae; genus Sapria; species Sapria himalayana. The sequence goes on along the minus strand of JAREIK010016202.1, from coordinate 21,058 downwards.
TTTTTTTTTTTTTCTTCCTTTTATTTTATGATGAAGTATTGGTAGCAAGGCTTAATTTGGGAGAGATTATTTTATAAGAATTAATCGTCAACGTGCGGAGTAAGGGATGCCTGGTTGACCATGCCACCGGCCTCTTCTTTTTCATCATCATTATCATTATCATTTTATTCTTCTTTTTTTTTATTCTTCATCAATATCATCATTATCTTGTTCTTTTTTCTCATCTTGTGCTTATCTTCCTCCCCTCCTCGTTCATGACCTTTGTATTGTTCTTAATAATAATAATAATAATAATAATAATAATAATAATATATTTTTTCTTTTTTTTCTGCTTTTATACTTTATGATTCTTTTTTTTCGTCATCATCTTCCTCTTTTTTTTTTTTTGTTCTTCATCATTATATTTGTCTTATTCAATTTTATTATCATTATCATCTTTTTCTTATTTTTTTTTCCTTTTTTTCTTCTCCTCTTCATCATTATCATCCTCCTATTCTTCTTCTTATGCTTGTCCTTTTTCCTTCTATTTCTTCAACTTTTTCTTCTTCATATCATCATCCTTCTCCTCTTGCTTACTTTTCTTTTTCTTTTCTTTTTTAACATTAAAATCACTATCTTCTTTTTCATCTATTTTTTCTTTTTTTTTTCTTCTAATTATTCCCTAACTTGTTCTTCATCTTCTTCTTCTTTTTTTTTCTTTTTCTGCTTTTCCTCCTGCTTACTTTTTTTTTTCTTTTTCATCAATAACTTTGCTATCTTCTTTTTTATCTATTTTTTTCTTTTTTTTTCTCTTCTAATTATTATTCATCTTGTTCATTATCATCATTATCATCTTTTTTTTTTTCTGCTTTTCCTCCTATTCCTTGAACTTTTTTTTTCTTATTCTTCTTATCCTCTTCATTCTCCTCATGCTTATTTTTCTTCTTTTTCTTCTTTTATTCTTCAACATTGACATCATTATCTTCTATTTTTTTTCTTTTTCTAATTCTTTTTGAACTTCGTCTTCTTCCTCTCCCTTTGTTTCTTCTCTTCCTCCTCTACTTACTCTGTCTCCTCCACTTACTTTCTCTCCTCATCTTTCTTATTCTTCAACTAGTTTTTTTTCTTCTTATTCTCCTCATCTTGTTCATTCTCCTCCACTTACTTCATTTACTCCATCTCAACTTACACCATCTTTTCTTCCACCTCGACTTACTCACCCTCTTCCTCCTCCATTCCTCCACTTACTCTGTCTTCTCATCTCTTCTTTTTTTTTTTATTCTCATTCTCTTCTTGTTCCTCATCCACCCCAACCACCCCTTCCTACTCCTCCCACTCTTCTTGTTATCTCTCCTTCTTAATCATCATCATTTTGGTCTTCTATTGTTCATCATCATCAATAATATTTAATTATTATTATTATTATTATTCTCTTTGCCCCCCACCCATACTTCATCGACGCCATCATCTTATTATTTATTATTATTATTATTATTATTATTTTATTTCTCTTCCTCCTCCTACTTCACTAGTTCATCCTTCTTCTTTTTTATCCTTCTCCACACCATCCTTTTCCTTTTTTTTTTTTTACTTTTCCTCATGTTTTTTTTTCTTCATTTTTGTTTGTTCTTTTTCTCTTATTTTTTTTCTTCCCCACCTCTTGTCTTCCTTCACCACCCCACTACCTCCATTTCTTCTTCAACATGAACATCATTCTCTCTTCTTTATTATTAGTCTTCTCTTTCTAATATATCTTCTTCTACATCTTCTTTTCTTTTTTTCTTCTTCATTTTCATCCTTCTCCTAGTCTTCCTTCTCTGCCTCATCATCCTACCTCTCCTCCCTCACCTCCCCCTATCCATTGTTTTATCATTATCATTATTTTCATCTTTTTTTCTAATTCTATATTTTGTTCTTTTAATTTTTTTCTTTTAATTTTTTTCTTTTAATTTTTTTCTTTTAATTTTTTTTTAATTATTTTTCTTCTTTTTTTTTATTCTTCTCCTCTTGGTCTTCTTATTTTTCTCATCTCTCCTACTTTGCTTCCTTTTTTTATGTAACATCAAAATTATCATTTTATTCTACATCTTATTTTTATTATTATTTTTTTTCGTGCTTTTCTTCTTTTTTTTTCTTTTGTTTTTATCTCCTCCTCCTCCTTTGATACCTCTTGCTCACCTCTTGCTCATCCTCAATCTTTGTCTTGTTTCTATTCCTCATCTTTTTTCTTATTATTCTTATTTTTTATGTTATTTTTGTTATTATATATATTCTTTATATTTTCTTCTTCTATTCCTCCTCTTACTCCTCTGGCTTATATTTTTTGTCTCTTGATTTTTCTTTTCTTATTCAACATTAATTTCATCATCATATTCTTATTATTATTACTATTATTATTGTAATTATTTTTCATATTATTTTTATTCTACTCTTTTTATTCTATTATTTATTTCTTTTTTTTTTCTTATTTACAATACTACTATTTAAATGTCATTTTCTTTTTTTTTTTCTCCACATCATCTTCCTCTTATTTCTCATATTATTTTCTTACTGTTATACTCTTTATCTTCCTCTTGTTTACCTTGACTTGGCATGGTTCGTATCATGCCAAAAAATCATGCCTTTAGGCCAAGGAAATGGGTCGTGCCTGGTCCAGCACAATGCCTGGGTTACCTAGGAATGGCATGGCATGAGCCATGCCGAGAGCTAGCCCTAGCATGGTTCTGGATCATGCCGTGTTGGGCTAGGCACAGCCAAGACGGGTTGTCCCTAGGGTCAGGCTCGGGCTGCCTGGCTTATTTGATACCTCTACGTGTAAGTGTTTTGATGATTTTTGGTTTCATGGTTTAGTTTAAAAAAATATACTAGGAAAAAAATTTTATTTTATGAATTTTGTCTCATTTATTAATTTTATAGCCTTCCGAAACATAAAATTTTTTTAAAATTTTTTGCCAATTTGAATCCAATAATCATGCTTAACATTATAGTTATACTAATCTAAAGAATAATATATCATATTATTTTCATATAAGCTAATATTTTGATTAATATTATAATAATTATCATAAAATAATTAAAAAATTTTTTAGAAACATATTATTAAATCTTCTAAGTCAAATCTATTACTAATATATTTTTTTCACTTTTGTATTTTTACTACTTTTCTTAAGATTATATAGCCTCTAGATAATTAATTTTTTTAAAATTATATTTGTATTACTCATAATAAATTTAGTAATGAACAGTCTAGTTAAAATAAGATTATAAATAACAGATTTTATTTGTAAAAATATAGATAAATGTATTTGATAATATTATATTCATGATACAAAATGAGGTCTAAGATTTGAGTTTAGGGGTTTTGTTTAAAAGTTAATATTTTTAGTTAATATTTTTGTAAATCTGAATTTAATAATTATAGTTAATATTTTAGTTATAATAATTTTAAGAATAATACATCCATATTAGTTCAATATAAGTTGATTTTTTGATTAATATTATAACTATGACCAAAAAATAAATTAATAAATTATTAGAAAAAAAAGATAAATAATTATTTAAATATAATTAGTTATAATAATATTAACATTATTATTATAGTTAAAATATTTATAGTTGATATTTTAGTTATAATAATCTTAAAATGATTCAAATTCTAAATATTAATTCTTGATTTTTAATTTTTTGCTTTTTTTTTTCATAAGATTATATAGTCTCTAGATAATAAACATAATTATTTAATTTATATTTGTCTCACTCATAATAAGCTTCAAAATTAATATTTCATCTAAAATAAACATATAAATAATAAATTTTATTAGTAAAAATAAATAAAATATATTTGATAATATTATAATGATGATAAAAAATGAGATTTAGGGTTTGAGATTTTTAGTTTAATGGTTTAGGGGTTTAGGAGTTTAAGAGTTTAAGAGTTTGGGGGTTGTAAACATATGATTTATGACTTAAGAGTTTAGGGATTTAGGAGTTCATACATTTATAGGTTTGTGATTTAGGTGTTTAGTTTTTAAAATGTAATAAAAAAAAATTTTTATTTTCTGAATTTTAATTATATCCTTTGAAAATACAATAATATTAAATTTTTTTTTTTTGCAAATATATATTCAATAATTATACCCAATATTTTATTCAAAATAATATTAATAATAATAGATCATGTTAGTTCAAATATAACCTGTTTTTTTTTATTAATATTATAATTATGACTACAAAATAAATAAATTAACTATTAGAAATGAGATAAATAATTTTTAAAATATAATTAAAATACTTTCAAATGATTTTAAAATAAATCCATAAATAATTTTTAAAATAAAGTGGTTTAGGGATTTAGGGATTAAGAGGTTTAATAATTTAATTGGTTTGTGGGTTTAGTGGTTTAACATTTAAATGAATTAGCAATTTAGGGGTTTAGGAAATTAGTAGTTTAGGGGTTGTTTAAAACATCACAACTGAACTAATATGAAGTATTATTGTTAAGATTATTATAACTAAGATATTAACTATAAATATTAAATTCAAATATTTAAAAATAGTAAACAATATGGTATTTTTTGAAGACTATTACAATAAAAAATCAAATATAATTCACAAAATGAAATTTTTTTCTTAATATATTTTTTAAACATACCACTAATCCACTATTACATTATAACTTAACCACTAAGCCCTAAACACTTGAACCCCTAGCCCACTAAACTTCAAAACTTCTAATCTTCTAAATTCCTAAATCACAAAATTTCTAATCCTTAAAACACATCTTTTGTCATGATTATAATATTATCAAATATATTTGTCTATATTTTTTCTATCAAAATATATTATTTATAAGTCTATTTTAACTAAAATATTGGCTATAAAATTTCTTATTTGTAAAACAAATATTATTTGAAAAATTTTCTATATCTAAAATGAAAATAAGCAAAAATTGAAAAGTCAATAATTATTATTTAGTAATATCTATCACTTAGATTTTTAAATCATTTTTAAGTATTCTAATTTTATTTTAATAATTATTTATCTTGGATATGATAGCTTGTTAATTTATTTTTTGGTCATCAATATAATATCAATAAAAAATTTACCTTATATCGAACTAACTTAATGCATTATTTTTAAGATTTTCATAATCGAAAGATTGAGTATAATTTTTTAATTCATATAACCTTAAGAATGCGATAAACTTAATAAAATAAAATTTTATTCTTAGTATATTTTTTATACTAAATACGTAAGCCCTTAATCTCCTTAGCCCCTAAACACCTAAACACCTAAACCACTAAACCCATAAATACCTAAACCTCTAAACATTTAAACCTTGAACCTTTAATCCCTTAAATCCCTAAACTCCTAAAGACTTAAATTCCTAGGCCCCTAAACCCCCAAAATACTAAACTCTTAAACTTTTAAACCCTTAAACCCGTAAACACATAAACCCTTAAATCCTAAAACCCCTAGGGCCCAAAACATCTAAATCCCTTGGGCTCAAAACATCTAAACCCTTAGGGCTCAAAACAACTAAACCCCTAAACTACTAAACCTTTAAACCCCTAGGGCCCAAAACCTCAAACCCATAAATCCCTAAACGCATAAACCTCTAAACCACTAAACCCATAAACCACTAATCCCCTAAACCCCTAACCCAAAAACCATAAACACATAAAACTCAAAACCCTATACTAAAAACCCCTAAACCCATAAATCACTAAACTCCTAAATTCTTAAACTCTTAAACATTAAAGCTCATTTTTGTCATGATTATAATAATAACAAAAAATATTTATCTATATTTATATTAAGAAATATATTATTTATATGTTTATCTTAACTAAAATATTGATTAAAAAATTTATTATGTGTATGACCAAATATAATTTTTTAAAAAATATTTATTATCTTGAGTCTAAAAAAATCTAATTGTTGGCTATGTAATCTTAGGAAAAAAAGCAAAAATTTTAAAAAAAAAGTCAAAATCTATTATTTAGTATTATGTTTCACTTAGATTTTGAATCATTTTAAGTATTTAAATTATATTTTAATAATTATTTATCTCATTCCTACTAGTTTATAAATTCTTTTTTTATTCATGATTATAAAATTAATCAAAAAATAAGCTTATATTTTAAGCAACATGATGCATTATATTTTTACTAAGGTTACAACCTTAAAAAATAATATAAAATTTATAAAATAAATGTTTTTTATAACATTTTCAAATTTAAACACCTAAATCACAAATTAAAAACAATTAACCACTATATCCCAAAACCACAAAATTGCTAAACCTATAAATGGGTAAACTCATAAACTTCTAAATCCCAAAACCCTTAAGTCATAAACCCTAAATTTATAAACTCCTAAATCGATAAGCCCATTAAATCATAAACCCTAAATTTATAAACTCCTAAACCTCTAAACCGATAAACTTTTAAACCCATATATCTTAAATTCCCTAAACCCTTAAGGGTTTAGGGAATTAAACCGCCAAACCTCTAACCCCTAAATCCTGAAAGTCCTAAACTTCGAAACCTCTGAACATCTAAACCTTGAAACCTCTAAACCCTATAGCTGCTACACCTCTAAACCCTATAGCTGCTATACCTCTAAACCCACAAACCCCCCAAGCTACCAAATACCCAAACCCCAAAATCTCAAACTTTCAAACCGGCAAACCTCCTAACTAACAAACCATCCAAACCTCCAAACTGCCAAACTGCATAACCCTCCAAACATCCAAACCTAAAAACTCTCAGGCCTTAAACCCCAAAATCCCAAAATTCATAAAATGCTAAACACCTAAAACCCTAAACTTCTAAACCAATAAACACATAAATCACTAAGCACCTAAATTCATAAATACTTAAAAAATTAAACATTATTTTTGTTATGATTATAATATTAACAAAAATACTTATCTATATTTTTTACTAATAAAATATATTATTAATATATTTATTTTAACTGAAATATTGATTACAATATTCATTATGAGTATAATAAATATAATGTTAAAAAATATTATGAATTTTTTAGAGACTATAGAATCTCATGAAAAGAACAAAGAATTTAAGTCAAAAAATATTATTTATTAATATATTTCACTTAGATTTTGAATCATTTTAAGTATTTTAATTATATTTTAATAATTATTTATCTCATTTTTAATAGTTTCTTAATTTAATTTTTGGTTAGGATTAAATTATTAATCAGAAAATTAGCTTATATTTGAACTAATATGATGTAATATTATTAATATTATTTTAACAAAAATATTGAGGATAGATATCATATTATATTTGAGAAAAAAAATTAAAAATTATTGTCTTTATTACAACGGCTTTAACCTTAAAAAATAACTTAAAATTCATAAAGTAAAATTTTTTCTTTGTTCATTTTCAAAATTAGACACCTTGATCACAAAACAACAAAATCACTAACCCCTAAATTTCTAAACTACTAAACCCCCAAACCTCTAAACCTATAAATGTCTAAACTACTAAACTCCCAAAGTCATCAACCTTTAAGTCTTATACCCTAAATTTATAAACCCCTAAGTTTATAAACCCCTAAATTTATAAACTCCTAAACCATTAAACCGTAAACCCTATTCTCTAAATCTCATTTTTTTTATCATGATTATAATATTATTTAAAATTTTACTAATAAAATATTTTATTTATATGTTTATTTTAGTTGAAAATTGATTTCAGAATTTTATATGAGTGGGACAAATATAATTTCAAAATTTTTAATTTTTACCTAGGGGCTATATAATCTCATGGAAAGGAATGAAAAATTCAAAAGTCAGAAATTAATATTTAGAAATATATTTCACATTTTGAATCATTTTAATTATTCTTATTATAATTAAATAATTATTTATCTCTTTCTTAATAGTTTATTAATTTATTTTTTCGGTCATGATTATAATATCAATCAAATAACTACCTTATATTGAACTAATATGATGTATTGTTTTTAAGATTATTATACCTAAAATATTAACTATAAAGTTTAAATTGAGATTTGTAAAAAATATTAATAATTATTTTTTTTTCCAAAGACTATAACCTTAAAAAATGAGAGAAAATTCTCAAATGGAAATTCTATATAAATATTTTTACAAATAAAATTTATTATTTATATTTTTATTTTAACTAAAAAGTTCATTACAAAATTTATTTTTAGTGAGACAAATATAATTTTAAAAAATCTATTTTTCATCTATGGGATATATAATCCAAAGAAAAGAAGTAGATTTCAAAAAGTAAAAAATTATTATTTAGTATTATTTTTTGACTTAGATTTAATAATATGTTTCTAAAAGTTATTTAATTTTTTTGATAATTACTCTATTATTAATCAAAAAACTAGCTTATATGAAACTAACATTATACATTATTCTTAAGATTCTTATCCCATAAATATTAACTATAAAGTATAAATACTGAATTCATATTGGCAAAAATATTTTTAAAATTTTTTGTGTTTCCAAAGGCTACCTTAAAAAATGAGACAAAATTCATAAAATAAAATTTTTTCTTAGTATATTTTCTTAACTAAGATACTAAACCTTTAAACTCATAAATACTTAAACTCCTAATTCACTAAACCACGAAACGTCTAAGCTCGATAAGCCTAAATCACTAAATTCCTATTCCATAAAACTTATTTTTTATTATGATTAAAATATTTACAAATATATCTGTCTATATTTTTTTCTAGCAAAATATATCATTTATAAGCTTATTTTAACTGAAATATTGACTATAAAATTTATTATTAGTGATACAAATATAATTTGAAAATTTTTTTTATCATAATAAAAATAAGCAAAAATTAAAAACTTAAAAATTATTATTTAGTTATATCTTTCATTTAGATTTTGAATCATTTAAGTATTCTAATTATTTTTTAATAATTATTTATCTCATTTATAATAGTTTATTAATTTATTTTTTGGCGATGATTATCATATCAATCTAATAACTACCTTATATTAAATTAATTTTATGCATCATAATTTATAAAAACTATTATGAATGAAACAATTATAATTAAAAAATTTGATTGTTATTCATAAGCTATATAATCTTATGAAAAAAAAGAGGAAAATTAAAATTCAAAAATTATTTTTAGTAATATATTTCAATTAGATTTTAAATCATTTTAAGTATTATAATTATATTCGAATAATTAATTATCTTATTTCTAATAGTTTATTAATTTATTTTGTTGTTATTTTTTAAATATGAATTTAAAAACTAGCATATATTAAACTAATGTAATGCATTAGTCTAAAGATTATCATAACTAAAATATTGTGTATAATTATTTAATTCATATAACCTTAAAAATGAGATAAACTTCATAAAATGAAATTTTTTCTAGTATATTTTTTAAACTAAACACATAAACTCCTAACCTCATTAACTCCTAAATACCTAAACTAGTAAACTCATAAATAACTAAACCAGTAAACTCATAAATACTTAAACCCCTAATCTCAATATTATCTAAACCACTAAACCTATAGACCCCTAATCCCCTAAAGCCCTACTCACTTAACCCCTAAATTCCTAAATCCCTAAACTCCTAGTCTCCTAAATCTATAAAGCCCCAAACTCCTAAACCCTTAATCTTTTAAAACTCCTAAACTTCTAAAACCTCTAAACCCTTACTCTCCTAAATCTCTAAGGCCTCAAACTCCTAAACCCCTAAACTTCTAAAACTACTAAACTTCTAAAACTTTTAAACCCCTAAACCTCTAAACTTATAAATCCCTAAAATCCCTAAACCCATAAAGTCCTTTTTATGAATTTAGGGGTTTAGGAGTTTTAGAGTTTAGGTGTTTAGAGGTTTAGGGGTATAAAAGATTAGTTGTTAAATGGTTTTGGGGTATAAAAGAGTAGGTATTTGGGGGTTTAGGGGTTTAAGTGTTTAGGGTTTTATGGATTTTGTTTAAAAAAAAAATTAAAAAAAAAATTCATTTTGTTAAATTTTATTAAGTTTTAAGGTTATAGCTTTTGGAAATATTATACCTCTTAAATTTTTTTTAATCTAAATTCAATTTTTTTATTTAATTTTTATATATAATAATCATAAAAATATTATATTATATTTATTCGATATAACCTAATTTCATGATTAATATTATAATAATGATCAAACAATAAATTAATAAACTCTTATAAATTAGATAAATATTATTTGAAATATATTTATATCTACTTAATATTATTTAAAATCTAAGTAGAATATATTATTACATAATAATTTTTGTCTTTAAAATTTTTACATCTTTTTATAAAATTATATTGTCCTTTGATGAATAATAATATTTTCAAAATATATTTATCTCACTAATAATATATTTTGTAATTAATATTTTAGTATTAATAAACTTAAAAAAAATAAAATACATAATTAACATTATAATGATGACTAAAAAAATGATATTTATGGTTCCTGATTAAGGATTTAGGAATTTATGAATTTAGGAACTTAGATGTTTATGAGTTTAGGGATTTAACGGTTTAGGAGTTTAGGCATTTATGAGTTTAGAAATTTATGGGTTTATAAGCTCAGGGGTTTAAGAGTTTAGTGGTTTAGAACTTTAGGGGTTTAGAGGTATATAGGTTTAGAGGTTTAGGGGCTTAGGTGTTTAGACATTTAGGGGTTTAGTTATTTAGCGATTTTGAGATTTTGAGATTTTGAGGTTTAGGAAATTAGGGGTTTAGTAGTTTAGAGGTATAAAGGTTTAAGAGTTTATGGATGTAGAGGATTAGCAGTTTAGGGGTTTATGAATTTAAGGGTTTAGGCTTTTAGGGCTTTAGGGTTTCAAAGGTTTAGGGGTTTAAGGATTTAAAGGTTTAGGGATTTAGGGGGATATGAGTTTAGGTGTTTAAGGGTTTAGATGTTTAGGTGTTTAGGGGTTTAGACTTTAGAGGTTTAGATGTTTAAAGGTTTATGGGTTTAGGAGTTTGGTGGTTCAGATGTTTAGGTGTTTCGAAGAATAAGGGGTTTAGGGGTTTATAGGTTTAGTGATTTAGAGATTTATGAGTTTAGGAGTTTAAGGGTTTAGGGGTTTAGTAGTTTAGAGTTTTAGGTATATAGGGATTTAGGGGGTTTGGGGTTTAAAGTTTTATGAATTTATGTGTTTAGGAGTTTAGTGGTTTAGGGGTTTTTAGGTTTGGGGATTTAGTGATTTAGGGATTTAGGGGTTTAGGAGATAAGATAATTGATAGTTTTGTGGTTTACGTGTTTAGAGGTTTAGTTTAAAAAATGAATAAAGAATTTTTTTTTGAATTTTGTATCAATTTTTAATGTTATAGCCTTTCGAAATACAATAATTTTAGTTATAATAATCTTAAGAATATTGCATCATGTTAATTCAATATAAGCTAGTTTCAAGATTGTTATAATAATAATGAATAAAAAATAAATTTAAAAACTATAATAAATGAGATTTATATTTTAGTTAGGTAGTTTTGGCGTTTAAGACTTTATATAATAATAGTAAATTAGGGATTTAAGAGTTTAGGCATTTAAGTGTTTAAGCATTTGGTAGTTTAAAGTTTTAGGGGATTAGGAGTTTAGAGATTTAGCGATTTAGGGGTTTGGTGGTTTATGAGTTTAGAGTTTAGGTGTTTGGTGATTTAGGGGTTTAGGGGTTTAGGAGTTTAGGGGTTTGGTGGTTTAGGGGTTTAAGAGTTTAGGAGTGTGATGCTCCAGCGAGCTCCATGATGGAGCTAGTCGAGCTCAGTGAACTCCATCGTGGGGAGCTCCTTAGAGTTCCACGAGCTCGAGCTCGTGGAGAGGGGTGAGGGAAGACGAGTGAGGGGAAAGGGCGAGGACGAAAGTGAGGGAAAGGGGGGAGGGGTGAGGGTAGTTTAGGATTAATATATTTGAGTGCTTTAAAGTTTAATTTATTAATAGTTTGATACCATTTTTTTGAAATATTAAAAGATGAATTTTCTTTTATTAAATATTTTGGAAGGAGTACACCGAAACACAATTCTCACAGATTATATTGTCTCTTGATAATAAACAAATTTTTTCAAAATATATTTGACTCAATCAAAATATATTTTATGATTAATAATTTTGTAACAATAAACTTATTAAAAATATAATGTATAATTAAAATTATAATGATGATAAAAAAATAACATTTATGGTTAACGCTTTAGGATTTATGAGTTTATAGGTTTAGGGGTTTAGGTGTTATTTAAGAGTTAAGGGTTTAGGATTTTGGTCTTTATGGGTTTAAAGATTTAGGGGTTTATGAGTTTAGTGGATTAGGAGTTTAAGTGTTTACGGGTTTATAGGTTTATGAGTTTTGGAGTTTAGGTGTTTAAAGAATTAAGCATTTGGGAGTTTAAGAGTTTAAGTATGTAGGGATTTATTGATTTAGTTTTAAAAATGAACTAAAAAAAACTATTTATTTTTTGAATTTTGTATCATTTTTATTTTGTGAACTATAAATGTAGCATATGGAAATACAATAATTTTTAATTTTTTTTTGTCATCTCAATTTAATATTTATACTTAATATTTTAGTTATAATAATCTTAAGAATATTATATCATATTAATTCGATATAAGCTTGTATCTTGATTGATATTATAATAATGACCAAAAAATAAATTAATAAACTATTATAAATAAAATAAATTTTTATTTAAATATATTTATAATACTTAAAATGATTCAATATCTATGTAAAACATATTACTTAATAATATTTTGTGACTATTAAAATTTAGTATCTTTTTTTAAGATTATGTAGTTTCTTGATGATAGACAAAGTTTTAAAAACATAATTTTTGCACTTATAATATATTTTATAATTAATATTCCAGTAAAACTAAACTTTTAAATAATTTTAATTATAATGATGACAAAGAAATGAGGCATTTTGGGTTTTGGGATTTAAGTGTTTAGGTGTTTAAGTATTTAGGTGCTTAAGGGTTTAGTTTATTAAATGATCTAAAAAAAATTATTTTGTGAAACTAATATCATTTTTTAAGGTTATAGTTCTTGGAAATATAATAATTTTTAAATTTTTTATATAATATGGATTCAATATTTATACTTAATAGTTTAGTTATTATAATTTTAAGAATATTGCATCATGTTAATTTAATATAATTTATTTTTACGATTCATATTATAATAATGACCAAAAAAATTAATTAATTAAATATTTTAAACTAGATAAATATTTATTAAAATATATTTATAATAATTAAAATGATTCAAAATTTATGTAAAATATATTACTTAATAATAATTTTTTACTAAAAACACACAACTTTATTAAAACAACTTTATTTATGCAAAATATATTAATCTAAAAACACACAACTTTATTAAAACAATGTTTATATTTTTCTCACTCATATTATATTTTGTAATTTTTTTTTTCAAATTATAAGATTATATTTTGTAATCTAAAAACACTCAACAATAATTTAATAATTGCTTATTTTTATAAGAATATATAGTCTCTATGTTATAAATAATTTTTTTTCAAATTATATTTTTCTCACTCATATTATATTTTGTCATTTTTTTAAACAACTTTATTAAAACAACACAAAATATAGAAGATTAAAAGTTGGTCAATTTTGTCTAACCTGCCAAGTCCTAAGCATCATATCAGTTCTATGCATCATCAATACACATGAAACCACAAAGTAATCATAATAAAAATAAATCCAACAGAATAGTAAAATTAAAGCCTTTTTGCTTTGATATATCATTCATCGGAATGAAATTGTTTACTAATCACCAATTGAAAACAAGTTTTTTTTTTGGAATATGTTTATGCCATATTCCAATATGATCCGTAGTTATTTCATGCTTAGTACGAAAAAATTTTTAAGTGGACTTAAAAGTAAATATGTCTTTATTTGGTTACTATATTGGTTTCTCGTTATAAAATTTGTTCTATCATGCTAGTAGGAACTACTTTGTTAAATTTAGCTTGTCAATATGTCACTCGTTTCCATTATAAAATTTTTTCACAAGACTATGTGAGGGCTTGTAAGTATGTGCATACTTACCTTTTCTAAATCCATCCACTTATCATGCCAAAAGGATATCTCTCCATTTCCTAATTTCCAGGCTATATACTCATTTATTTGGACACTTTCCTTTTTTATTTTTTTCCAAGTCAGTGTCAATACATCTTTTCTCCATTTTGGAGAATCCCAAACCATAATATCTATCTCTCAAAAGCCTATTGAGGAGAGACTGTTTAGTGTGAAATTCCTTTCATAATTTTACTTCCATCACTCTCGATATATCTTTTTTGTTTCAGAATCTTAATCCACCTTTTTCTCTTGGCTTACACAAATTTATCTATTTTATCTATCTCAAATATTTTAGGTCTTTCCCATTATCCCATAAGTATTTTGACATATATCTTTCAATCATCTTAAAAATTGTAAGAGGCAGTTTGATTTCCTTAATAAGATATAGTCGATATGAGGCAATGACGTGTTTAATTAAAATGATTTTTTCTCCCTTTGATAGAAATTTATTTGACTATCATTTTATTCTATTTTGACACATAGTAAAAATATTATCAAAATATTTGCTTTTACATTTTCCTTTGAATAAAGGATAGCCCAAATATGTGAGAGGGAAGTCTTAATTCTCCATTTCAAGTAAAATTTTCAGCTCCGCAATCTTATTTGTTTTGGTTTTTACTTTGTAGTAAATTTTATTTTTTTGGAAATTGATTTTCGAGCCCAAAATTTTCTTGTAATTTCGAAGTACTTCCTTAACCTTTCTAATGGAGCTACTCAGCCCATTGGTAAATATCATGGTATCATCCACATATACTAGTAGCTTACAGTTATATGTGTTGGGCAATTCCGCTTCCACAATTGTGATTTTAGAGATTCAGAAGAAGAGAATAACAAAGAATAACAAACGATATATATATCCACAACCACAATCCAACAAAGCCATGGCAGAATTAAAAAAAACCCAGTAGAAACACACGGAATAACATGTTTCACTAATCGTTTAACATGACTAGTTACATCCACCAAAAAAATATTTATGCATTTATATATTATAACCAAATTAAATGTCCAGAATATCTTATAGTTTGTGTGCAGAAGTAGTCATGATAAAAATCATGCAGAGAGGAGAAAAAAATAGAGATGAATAGTTCCACACCAAAAATTACAGTAACCCAAAAAACATAAATAAGATCAATTTATATTAATGACAGATTGGGTTAGATCACTCGGATGGGCCAGGTTCTGCTCCAAAAATTATTCGGCCCACTGACCAGACAATGGGACCTCCATTATTGTGCTTTTGCTATATTTCCAGCATTTTAATATTTTTTTCCTAAACTTACATAAAAATATTAAAATAGAAACATATTCGGTTATACAAAATAAATATCAAAACAAATTATGTACAATAATATGACTTCCAGATAGATATCTCACTTCTAGGTTTTTTTTTCATAAAGTCAGTCTATTCATGCTTCTGGAAAGATATTCTACCATTAAAATGAAAAGATTCAGTGGAAAGGGGTCTCCTTATCATAGTTCCTAAGTGGATTGGAAGAAAATAACTACTTCACCACTGATCATTAATGAGAACTAATTATGTGAAACATATTGGTCTATCTTACTCTTCCTCTGAGTGAGGAATACAAATTTAGTCAACACCCTTCATAGATAAGACCAATAAACCCTATCATATGTTTTTTTTCATATTCAGTTTAATAATAAAGTTTCTACCTCTATTGTCTTTCGAGATGAGATAAGTCATTTCTTGTGTCAGTAGTATATTCTTGAATATATTGTTTCCTAGTACAAAACTGGATTGATTCTCTGAGATACACTTATGGAGCACTATTTTGACTCGAAATGCTAATATTTTAGAAATGACTTTATACATGTTACATAGACTTAGCCGTCTTTAATCCTTCCACGTCGTTGGGTTATACTTTTTGGGAGAAAGTGATATCATAGTGTTGTAGAATAATTTTGGGAAATCTTCACCACTGAAGAAACTCACGCAAGCTTCCCAACTAAGTTTATTCGCTATTTCCAAACAAGCCTAATAGAAGAAAGAAGAGAATCCATTTGTGCTAGGCATGCTATCTGATTTGATGGCAAATACGGCTTTCTTAACTTCTTCTAATGTTGAGGCTCTACTTAGCTCATGCCCTTTTTCGTTCAAGATCACCTGAGTGATACACTCTAAACTATTATTCACTACCTCATCTTTTGTTGGGAATTTCTGATAGAATGCTACACCTGACATCATAATCTCCTCTTCATTGGTTAATAAGTTGTTATCCTCATTCCTTAACTAATGGTTATGAGATTTAATAACACCTCCCTTAACCAATGAATGAAAGACTTTCATATTCTTATCTCCTTTTTAAAACCATTTTACCATAGATTTATGCTTCCAATAAATTTTTTCCTTGAGAAGCATATCATCTAATTTGTTTCTAGCTTTTTTTAGCTTTTCTCTACTCTCCTTTGTTTTTGTCAGGTCTTATTCACATTTCGCCTTTGTAACAAGCTCCTTTGCATTGTTGATATTTTTAAAAATATCTCTAACAACATTTTTATTCCAAAATCAAGGGCATTGTTTTAGTCGAAAGAGTTTATGAGCCCATATCCTTAGCCCAACTTTATTTGTGGGATAATTCCACTTTGTATTCACGAACTCATGAAAGTCTTTGTGTTTTACTCACATATGTTTAAATCTAAAAAAGTTTTTGTTTACTATTATTGGGTAATTGTGCTTCCATGATTGTGATTCAGAAGAGGAGATAACAGAGAAACAGCAACAAATGATATATATGCAATCCATAATCACATTCAAACCACGGCAGAATCAAAAACATAAACAGAACCACAATAGAAA
The DNA here is from genome assembly GCA_029783825.1 of Sapria himalayana. Lineage (NCBI taxonomy): Eukaryota > Viridiplantae > Streptophyta > Magnoliopsida > Malpighiales > Rafflesiaceae > Sapria > Sapria himalayana. The sequence continues at coordinate 4,141 of JAREIK010016202.1, read as the reverse complement.
TGCACGAAATAACATGGTTCACTAGTCATTCAATACGACTAGCTACATCTAGAGGTGTCAAACGGGCCGGCACGGGCTGGGCCGGCACGTTATTTTAAGGCACGATCGTGCTTCCGTGCCCGGCCCGGCACGGTTTAAAAAACTGGGCCCGCAGGCACGGCGGGCCGTGCCGTGCCTCGCCTGGCCCGCTCGGGCATTCCTGTCCGAGCGATTCGGAATACGGGGGACCGCGGGTCGGGTCGAATTAGACCCGACCCGCAGTCTTTTTTTTGCGGGAGGGGCATCATGGGGTCGGGCTCACGGGACACCCGGCACGGGATAAACCCGTGCCGATTTTCCGTGCCGCGGGCCAAATCGTGCCGGGCCAGGCACGGCACGGCACGGTTGACACCTCTAGCTACATCCACCAAAAAATGCTATTGCATTATAGATTATAACCAAAATGTCTAGAATTCTCTTACAAATTATGCAGCAGAAATAGTCACGATAAAATCGGGCAGAATAGGAGGAAGAGATGAACAGTACCAGACCACGAAAAATAATAGCCCAAAAACATAAAATAAAAACAATTTATATTAATATAATTTTTGGTTTAATTAATCGGAATGGGTCGGATCATTCGGACGAGCCAGACTCTGCTCCAAAAATTCTTCGGCCCACTGACCAGACAGCAGGACCTTCGTTATTGTGCTATTGTTGTATTTCCAACCTTTTAATATTTTCTTTCCTATGCTTACATAAAAATATTAAAACAGAAACATATTCAGTTATACAAAATAAATATCAAAACAAATTATATATAGCAACTATATCATTACTCCATTCAATCAAAACATGAGAATGATCTGACGTCATCCTATTTAGATTTTTAACTCTCTTCTGAGAGAATCTATCATTTCATCCGTTAATTCTACTCGTGGCATGACATCATCCTATTTATGAGAGAGTCTTTCCCATATTTTTTTGGCAATCCACATAAATTGGGACCTTTCGATTCTCTCATCTACTAACCCACTATCGAAAATGCAGTTGTTAAAATCCTTCATAGACCTAGATTTTGGGGGTCTTCCACTTGCCTTCTCATCACATTTTGAGATAATATTGAAATCTTCTACTACCAGACAAGGTTGGATAATTCCTTGGGTAAAATTATGATGTTGGGTCCATAATTATCTTTTTTTTCATATGCTACATTTGGCATAAATGATAGTGAGGTAGAAGCTATATTTTAATAGCTCACTTGTTATGTCTAAATATATAGCTTGTGTCTCAATAACTAGAACGTTCACATTTATCTCTTCTTTCTAAAATATCTAAATTTTATTATTTAGATGATTCCGGGCTAAAGCATAGTTTAATCTAATCATAAACTCTTTCAATCTAGTTTCCTAGAGGAATGGTTCGATAACTGTATAGATCATCACCTTGTGATTTTTGCAGATATTCTATATTTTTCTTTAATTATTCAATTTTTTCTATTCCTCTAACATTCTATGTAAAGATTGTCATGGTTGCGTGTTGGGCTTTCCACTATAGCCATAGTCACTTTCCACTTTATCTTTTGATATTTCACTCATCTTTCAAGTATCCTCATCTCTCTTTCTTATTTGAAAATATTCTAGTTTTCATGAATTGACCTCCTTATCGGTCCATTCTTACTAGTGGAAAATAGGACTTTAGTGTCTATAGCATAGTTCAGATTTTCAAAGTCTGAATCATATATTTCAAACTCATAGACTTTATCAATATCCCTCTGGGTAGGTAATAAGAAGTCCCCTCGACTCTGATTCATGATGGATGTCCACTAGGAACCCCTATTTCATCATACACACTACTATTGAGGGGGGGTATCCTCTAGCAATCCATATCATGATAGTTCAAGTCTCATCTTCATCATCCTCTTGTGAGATATTTCTTCTGCTAGAGACATATCTAAGCTCTCTCTCTTGTCAACACCTCAAAAATTTTTAACCTTTACTAGCGAGTAATAAAAAGAACCTTTTTGTCTAGCCATGTCCCCATGTCTTTCTCTTACCTTATATTGATGGGCAGGGTTATAAGCAACAATTCCACAGCCATGTTCTAAGTTAGTTATCATGTTGGGTCCATCCAGACGTTCCCCAAATGGATCAAACTCTTTCTCTTTTTTTGACTCTAACCCCTAGAATATATTATGCATCTTTATTTGCCAGGTGCTCTCAATACTTAAGCATTTTCTAACGAAGCCCTCTTGAGAGCTATAATATCTTTCAATATCATCCCTCTAGTTGAAACTTCATTCTACTTTCCTTTTGGTTTACAAACCCTTCTAATTTTTATAGGCTTCTACTTACTATCAGTTTTATGAAAAAATTTTAAAAATTATTATATTTTCAAAAGTTAAAACCTTAAAAAATGAGAAAAAATAATAAAATAAATTTTTTGTTATTTTATTTTTAAATAAAACCTATAGATCATTAAATGATTACTTACTTAAATCAGTAAGCTCATAAACCCCGAAACCCCTAAATACATAAAGCTTTTAATAGCTACATTTTACTTATTAAATAATAAACTCATTTATATTTCTATTTATTATAATTTTAAATATTCATTTTAATTATTTATAGTTTAATTTTTTAGAAAAATTAATTCTAAATAAATTTCGAATGAGACATAATATTTAACTAATTTATATTTAATCAAAAAAAATATACGCTAAAAAAAAAGAAGGAAAATTTAAAAATTAAATATTATTATTTAGTAATATATTTTGATTTGATTTTGAATCATTTTGTGTTATGTAAATATTTTAATTAATATTTAGATTTTTAATAATAGTTTGTTAATTTAATTTTTGATCATTATTATAATTTCTATCATTAAAATTGTTTATATTTAATTTATATGATATAAATTAGTAAGATTAATATAATTATACATGGTATTAACATTTCAAAAAATTTTAAAAATTATTTTCTTTTCAAAGATTAAAACCTTTGAAAACCATAAAAAATCAAAAAAAAAATTATTTTTATTATATAAATAAAACCTATAAATAACTAAATGCCTAAAAACATAAATTGCTAAACTTTTAAACCACAAAACCCCTAAATAATTTAACCATTAAACTGGTATACTATATAAAATAAATAATAAATCTCATTTTTATTAGTATTCATTATAATTTTAAGCATACATCTTAATTATTTATTAGTTTATTTTTATAGAAATATAAATTAAATTATAAATTATTAGTGAGACAAATATAATTTAAAAAATTTATTTTTCATCAAAAAATATATAAGCATATAAATGGATACAAAAATTTAAAAATTTAAAATTAATATTTAGTAAAATATTTCACTATGATTAAGAATCATTTTATGTTTTGCAAATATATTGTAAACAATATTTATCTCATTAATAATTGTTTATTATTTTTTTATGATCATTATTATAATATATACCAATAAAATAATTTATATTGAATTTATATGATATTTAATTATTATGATTATTAACTTCATATTGTATTCACTTTTTGAAAAAAAAATTAAAAATTATTATATTTTGAAAGGTTATAACCTTCAAAAATGAGAAAAAATAACAAAAATACTTTTTTTTATTTTATTTTTTAAATAAAACCTATAAACCACAAAATGACTAAATACTAAAATGACTAAACTCCTAATCCCCAAAGCTCATAAATACTCAAAAAATTAAATTAGTATAATCTAAATAATAAATCATAATTCTCATTTTTTAGTATTCATTATAATTTTAAATATTCATTTTAATTATTTATCAGTTTATTTTTATAGAAATATTAATTACAAAATAAATTATTAGCGAGACAGATAAAATTTAAATAATTTATTTTTCATCAAAAAAAAATATATATGCTTATAAAAAGAGGCAAAATTTTAAAAATAAAAAATTATTTTTTATTAATATATCTTATTTTGATTTTGAATCAATTTAGATTTTAAAATTATATTTTAATCTATATCATTCTTATTAATACTAGTTTATTAATTAATTTATTTATCATTATTATAATATTTATTAATAAAATTATTTATATTTAGTTTACATTATATAAAATTGTTAAGATTATTATAACTAAATATTATATTCACATTTTAAAAAAAAAAATTAT
>JAREIK010016201.1:0-31162 GCA_029783825.1 Sapria himalayana | reverse complement strand
AAGAGGCAGATAGATGATTGAAAGACATATAGATAAATGATAGATTATAGATAGAAAGACTATTGATTTAGACATTAAACAAATAAATAAAGATGCATATAGAAGGATGGACAAATAGATCGATAGATAGAATGACCACACATACAGATAATACATAGATAGAAAGAAAGATATAAAGATAGACAAAGATACTAGATATATAGATAGCCAATAGAAATATAAATAGATTGACAGATAGAGAGATAGATAGATGTAAATTGAAGATACACATAGAAATAAAGCTAAATAAATAAATACATAGATAGATAAATTTTCATATAGATATATTATCAAATAGATAATAATAGATAAATGATGATGATAGATAGATGATAAAAAATATATAGATAAACAAAATATTGAGATAAATCGAATAGATAGATAGACAAATAGACATATAAATTGATATCTCGATAGAAAGATAGATAGATAGATTAATTGATTGACTAATTGATAGATTGACAGACATATAGATAATAAATAGATTGAAAATATATGGTAGATAGATGATTATATATATAGATATGGATAGATAGTATATACATATAGATGTATATATAGATAGATAGATTAAAAAGAAATAAAGATATAATAGATAGATAGACTTATAGATAGTTAGATAGATAGATCTAGATAAATTGATAGATAAAGATATAATTAGAAAAGATATATAGATAGATAGATAGAAGATATTATATATACAGGCAAATAGATAGATAGAATATATATAATACAGGCAATAGATAGATAGATAAATAACATATAAATATAGATAGATATATAAACTAATAGAGAGAATATAGATATTTATATATCGACAGATAGATTGATTGATATGGAAAAAGATGAAGATAGTTAGATAGATAAAAATTTAACAAATAGAGATATAGACTAACAAATAGATACATATATGATAGATAATAGAAACACTAATAGACAGACAGATTGATTGATTGATAAATAGATAATAAATAATATACAGATTGATTGATATTAATATAGATAGATAGGCATATATACAAAAAGTTAATTAGACAGATATAAAATAGATATATAAACAAATAGAATGATAAACAGGTTGATAATTTTACATATATATAGATAAAAGATAGATATAGATATATAAATAAAAGATAGATAGATTTTAGATTCATAGATAGATAGATGGACATAAATAAAGATCAATATATAGAAAGATATATAGATTTACACATAGACAGATAATAGATAGATAGATATATAGATAGATATAAAGATATACATATATATAGTTAATAAGATAGACAGATATACAAATAGCAAAAGACAATAGACAAATAGAAAGATATATAGATTTATAGATAGATAGATTGATAAATAGACAAATATAAAGATATTCAGATAGATAGATAGTTAGATAGATAGTCATAATAGACAATAACAAATAATTATAGAAAGTTAGATAATTGGAAAATATACAATTGATAGATTATCAGTAAGATAGATAGATAAATAAACTTGTAGAAAGTTATCCAGGTAGACATGTAGATAGACAGACATATACACAATATAAAGAGAGATAATAAATATAGAGAAAGACAAATAGACAGATAACATATAGACACATACACCGATAGATGGATAGGCAAATAGAGAGAGAGAGATAGATAGATAGATAGCTAGATAGACATATAGATAGATAGATAGATGTCACATTGTCAATAAATAGATTGATTGAAGATAAAAGATAGATATACAGATAGATAGATAAATAAATAAATAGATAGACAAAAGATAAATAGACATATAGATAGATAGATATATGATTTATTGATAAATAGATAGATAGATAGCTAGATAGATAGATAGATACATAGATAGAAAGATAGATAGATATACAGATAGACATATAGCAGTTAAAAGGGATAAGGATAGACTGATAGATAGATATACAAATAGTAGATAGATAGAAATATATATATAGATTGATAGTTAATAGATAGATAAATAGATAAAAGATTTGAAAATAAGAATAGGAAGATAGGAAATATGTAGATAAAAATAGTAGATAGATAGATAGATATATAGACTATAGGCAGATAAATATAAAGAGATAGATAATATACCAGATATATTAAAGGCAAATTGATAGATAGACAGATAGATAAATAGGCAATATATACCAATAAACAAATTGAAAGAAAGAGATAGACAATAGGCAAGTAGACAAATCGTATAAAAACATATGGGAAAAAAGATAGATTACGTAGATAGATAGATAGATAGATATAAAGTTAGAAATAAAAATAGATAAACAAATATATATATAGAAAAATAGATAGATAATCATTTAAATAGATAGAAAGAAATATAGATAGATAGATCGGTAGAAAGATAGAAAGATACACTTATATAGAAAGATGAATGATATATAGATAAATAGATAGTTTTATAGATAGATAGACAAATTGACATATAGATAGTTGACTAATAAAAATTAGACAATTTATTAGATAGAAATAAATAGGTAGATATATAGATAGACAGATCATGGATATTATATTGATTAATGATAGAAAATATATAAAACATTGATTGATAGATAAAAAAATATATATAGATAGATATACAAATAGATATTCGACAGATAGATAATTAGATTGAGGATATATAAAGAGAAAATAATAGTTAGAGTGACATATAATATATAGATATATAGATAGATATTCAGATAGATAGATAGATAGATAGAAGGACAGAAAAATAAATAATAGATGATGATATACTATATATATAATATAATAGATAGATAGATAAATTGATAGATCTATATATTGGATGGATAGATAAATATAGATTGTATGATAAACAATAGATAGATAGATAGACAGATAGAGAGATAGACAAATAGAGAGATAGAATAGATAATATTAATAGATATATATATATATAGAGATAGATAGATAGATAGATAAAAAGATTGATAGATACATAAGAGATATAATAGATATAGACATACAATAGTTTGATAGAGAGATAGATAGGTCAATAGATAGAAGATAGATAGACAGATAGATATATAGACATATAGATAGCAATACATATAGATAGATAGATAGATATACAGATAGACATATATATAGATAGATTGATAAACATATAGATAGATAGATAGACAGACAAATAGATAATAGATATAGATAAATAGATAAATAGATAGAAAGATTGAAAGAAGAAAGATAGATAAAGATCGATATGCAAATAGATAGATAGAAAGGTAGATAGATAGATAGATAGATAGAAATAAAGATAGATACATAGACAGGCAGATATTTTGTTAGTTAGTTAGATATATTTATAGATAGATTGATAGATCGCTATATATTAGATATATAGATATATAGATAGATAGATAGACAGACATATAGATATATATGCAAATAGATAAAGAGAAAGATAAAAATGTACACAGATAGATAGATTGATAATTAGATAGATAGATAATTAAATAACTAGAAAGATAGTCAGATAGACAAATAGTGAGATAGATATTTAGATAGATATATAGATATACAAATATATAGATAGAAATATCTAAATATACTGATAGATAGATAGACAGACAAATGTTAAATAGACAGATAGATAGATAGACATATAGATAGAGATTGATAAAATAGATAAATTAATCATAGATATAGATATAAATAGATAGATAGAAGAGAAAGATAGTTAAAGAAATAGATATATAGACAAATAGAAAGATAGACAATAGATAGATAGACAATAGATATAAAGATAGATAAATAGACATACAATTAGGTAGATAGATAGGTTATTGATTGAAAAAGAAATAGATTGATAGATAGATAATATTATAGATAGATGAAAATATTATAGATTTATAGTTTGAAAGATAGATAGATTGATAAATATATATATATAAACAAATATATAGATACAAAAAATAGATAGAAGATAGAAATATAGATAGATAGATATACAAATAGTCGGTAAATAATTAGATAGGTACAAAGACTAACAGAGATGATAGACATATAATTATATATACAGATAGATAGATAAATAGATAGATAAGTAGATAGATTGATATATAATAGATAGATATAAAGATAGAAAGATTGATATATAGATATATATATATAGATTGATATATAGATAGATAGGTAGAGATATAGATTGACAAATAGATAGATATATAGATAGAAAGACAGACAACTAAATAGATAGATAAATAGATAAGCTGATGGATAGGTTGATTGATATAGATAGAGAGATAGATAGACAGGTAAATAAATAGATAGACAGATAAATATATAGAAAGATAAATGAATAGATAGATAGATAAATAGATATAGATAAAGATAGATAGATAGATATAAATAGAAAAATAGATAAACAGATAGGCAAATATATCGATAGATAGATATATATGTAATTAGATAGATAGTTAGAGAGATAGATACATATACATATAGATAGATAGATATAGAGGTGTCAAACAGGCCGGCCCGGCACGGCACGGTTTAAAAAAACCAGGCCCGGCACGGCCCGCAGGCACGACGAGCCGTGCCATGCCGTGCCTCACAGGCCCGCTCGGGCAAACCTGTACGAGCGGTTCGGGAAACAGGGGACCGCGGGTCGGGTCGAATTAGACCCGACCCACGGTCTTTTTTTACGGGAGGGGAAGCATGCGGTCAGACTCACGGGGCTCTCCGGCACGGGATAAACCTGTGCCTATTTGCCGTGCCGTGGGCAGAACCTGCCGGACCAGCACGGCATGGTTCGTGCCAAAGCCGGGCACGGCACGGGCCCGGGCACGGATTTTTTCCGTGCCGGGCCGGCCCAGGCACGGCTGAACCGTGCCGTACCTCGTGCAGGGCTGGGCCGCCCGGCACGGTTGACACCTCTAGATAGATAGAAAGATATAAGGGTAGACATGTAGATAGGTAAATAGGTAGAACGATAGATAGGTAGGTTGGTAGATTGGTAGATAGGTAGATAGGTAAACAAGTATATTGGTAGACAGGTACATAGTTAGGAGTTAGTTTGATAGACAGGTATATAGAAAAACATTTATACAAATAGATAGATAGAATGATAGACTGATAGACTGATAGATAAATAGACAGATAGATAGTTAGACAGATATATAAATATACAGATAGACATTTAGATAGATTGATAGAAAGACATAAAATAGATATATAATAGATAGTTAGACATATACACAAATAGACAGATAGTTTGATTGACAGATAGACAAATAGATAGATAGATATATAGACATATAGATATATAGACAGATAGGAAGCTTGAGAGATAGATAGATTGACTGATAGATACATAGAGAGATATATAGAAAAATAGATAGATAGATTTACTAATAGAAAGATATACAAATAGATAGATAGATAGGTAGATAAACAAATAAACAAATAGCCAGATATAGTGATAGATAGATAGACATAAAGATAGAAACATAGTTAGATTTATAGATAAAGAGATAGTCAGTTAGACAGATGGATAGATAGACATTAAAACAAATAGACCTATAGACATAAGATAGATGGAAAGATATTCAGATAGATAAATAGATAGATAGACAGATTAAACGATATATTGATAGACATATAGGCATATAGACAAATAGATAGATAGACAGTTAGATAGATAGATAGATAAATAAATAAAGAGATATAGAGATAGACAAACATAAAGATAGACAAAAGATACATTTATAGATATATAGATAAATAGATAGAATGATAAACAAAGAGACACATAGACATACAAATAGATATATAGATAGATTAGTAAGTAGATAGATAGAATGATAAACAACTAGATATATAAACATATATATATATATATATACACATAGATAGAAAGATATATAGATTTACAAATATTTAGATAGATAGGTTGACAGATAAACATATAGAAAGATAGAAGATAGATAGATTGTTATATAGATAGATTGACAGAAAGTTAGATTGATAAATTGACAAAAATGATTGAAAAATTGATAGATACATAATATATAAATAGGTACGTAGATAGATAGAGGGATTAAAGGATAGAAGGATAGATGAATAGATGCATAAATTGATAGATGGATAACGGATAGATAGATCGATGGAAAGATAGAAAGATGGAAAGATGAATATAAAGATAGATGGATAGAAGGGTAGATGGAAAGATATATAAATGGATATATGGGTAGTTGGAGAGATAGATATAGTAGCTGGTTAGAATAATATTTGGATAGATAGATAGATGGATGATGGATAGATTGAAATATGGTTAGATGGATAGAATGATAGATTGATAAATGGATAGATGGATAGGTGGATAAATAGATAGATAATTGACTAGATAGATAATAGACATATAGAACATAGATAGATAGATCGATAGATAAACATATAGATAGATAGTTAGATAATTAAATAGATAGATAGATAAATAATTAGTTAGAATTATAATTAGATTGTAGATAAATAATTAGATAGATAGATAGAAATATAATAGAGTGATAAATAGATAGATATATAGATTGGTTGATTGATATATAGATATAGAAAAAGATAGAGAACTAGATAGACACACATATAGATAGATAGATTGACTTATAAATACATAGATAGATTGATTAATAGATGGATAGATAGATAATTAGTTAGATAAATATAGAGATAATTAGATAGATAGATAGGTAGATATTATGATATATATAGATATAGATAGATAGATAATTAGATTGATAGATGGATTGATTTATATATAGATAGATAAATAAATAGATAGATAGACAAATAGATAGATAGGTAGATATATTGATAGATTGATAGATAGAATTAGATGGATAGAAAGATAGATAGTTAGATAGATAGACAGATGCTTAGATAGCTAATTAGATAGATAGATAAAATTAGATAAATAATTAGATAGATATTTAGATAAATAGATATTTTGATAGAAAGATAAATAGATAGATAGAGTGATAGATAAATTGATAGATAAACTTATAGATAGCTAAACTGACAGATAGATATATAGATCCACAAATAGATAGATTGATAGATAGATAAATGCACAAACAAATAGATAGATAGATATAAAGATAGATAGATATATAGATAGACAAACAGATAAATAGATTGATAGATAGATATTAAGATAAATATATAGACAGGTAGACAGATAGATACAAAAAAATAGACAGGCAGATAGATAGATAGATAGACACATAGATTTATAGACAAATAGATAGATAGATAGTTATTTAGAGAGATAGAAAGATAGTTAGTTAGAGATAAAGATAGATAGATAGAGAGACAGATAGATAGAAGAGAGAGAGACAGACGGTTAGATAGATAGATCGATAAATTGATAGATAAACAGATAGATAAATAGATACACTACAACAAAATATCAATTTAGCTAGGGAATTTTAGAAAGGGATCAATCCTTAGCTAAATTCCAAGGGATTAGCTAAGGAATAGCAAGGATTGATGATATTTTTATTAAAAAGAAATAGCAATGGATTAGCCATGGATTAGCGAGTGATAATTTTTTGAAATTCTTCTAATGAAAGCGGAAAATTTAGCAATGAAAAATTTGCATAACTTCCCCTCAAGAAAAGCCGAGATTTTACCGACAGATTAGCGATGGATTAGTGACAAAAAATTTTCGTAACTTCCGCTCAATAGAAGTGGGGATTTTAGCGACGAAATATTGCTCGCTAAAATTTTTTAAAATTAGTTCAATTTAAAATTTTATTAAATGGATTTTCTTGACATTGAAAATAATATTATTTAAATTTTGTTTCTTCCAAAAATAGCACTAACTTTTATCTAACTTGGCAAAAAATTGGAATTCCTACACAACACTAATAATAATAATAATACTTAATTCTTTCATCCTTAATCTATATATATATATATATACACATAGATAATAAATAATTATGTTATGGAATCCAAAGAAATATCTATGATTTGGGTTATATTTTAGTACCTAAATTTGGATACTCATAAGTATTCCAATATAATTAAATAAAACATTATGCATAATCTTGTTTCAGCTTGCTCAGTATGCAAAAATGAGCTTATGCATATGTTTATGCATATAGAGTATTTATGAACTCCATATGCATATGTTCTTAATTATGAAAAATGAGTTTCTGCATAAACTCATATGCATACTTGAGTATATGTATTCCGTATGAATAAAGGAAGGTAATTATAAGTATAGGAATTTGGTATACCCAAATCATAATATATTGAATTTGGGTCCCTAAATGTTATATTAAAATTAAATATTGTAATAAAACATAATTATTTTATTTGGTTCCCCTTAACATTTTTTTCCTATAATATTATAACTTTTATCGATTTTTTTGCACCAAAATGCATCAACCTTGTTTATCTCACAAAAGTTTTAAAAAATTAATTCTAAAATAATAGTTTCAGAAATCAAAAATCAATTCTGATTCTCATAAAGTTTACCAAAATATACTTCTTCAAAGAACAATGTAGGTTCAAACCCAGGGCATACACCCATTTAATTATGTCACCAACCATCCAACTAATAACTTTTTAGAAATCTTGTATTCAAAAAATCCTTATCATGATAATGCAAGTAGGATTTGCTTATTTTAAGTGTTTAGAATTATGATTATTTTGTAACTATATGTATAACCCACATGTAACTATATTTTTAATTACATGTATAATAACAAACAACATTATATTTAGCTATATGTGTATAACTATGTATAAATAGTTGTATAACTATATATAATATTTGTATAATTATATAATACTCTACAACATTAAATATACCTATATGTTAACTATGTATACATATAACTATAAATATTTGTATGAATATATTTATATATACTATATGTTTAAATATTAAAAATATTAATAGCTATATATACTATATGTATAATAACATATAACTATAAATAATGGTATCTTATTATATATATAACTATAACAACTTTATACATAACTATATTTAAATATATAATTTACATCTTAATTTTATATAACATTTGTATATATCAGTATATGAAACATATATTTTTACTATATCTATACCTATACATATCTATATGTATAAATATATAAAATTATATGAATAACTATATATATCCTACATGTGTAAACATAAGTATAACTATATGTGTAACTATATGAATAACCACATGTAACTATATTTATAATTAACATGTATAACAACATACACCATTATGTTTAACTATATGTGTATAACTATTTATAAATAATTGTATAACTATATAAATCTCTATATAATTAAATATAACTATATTGTAACTATGTATACAAATATATATACATATATGTAAATCTATATATTTGTTTTTAACATTGTATATAATTATGTATAACAAAATATAACGACTCGTATGTGTGTATATATATATATATAACTAAATGTTTAATGATATATTAATTTTTATAACTATATATATTATATGTATAATAACATATAACTATAAATAATTCTATCTTACTATATGTATAAATATAAAAATTTTATATATAACTATATATATATATATTATATATATATATATATATATATATATATATATATAAATTAACAACATGTAATTAATATACATTTGTATATATTAGTATAATAATTGTATTTTAGTATGTCCATACCTATACATAACTATATGTATAATATATGAAATCATATGCACTAATATATATACATACATGTAAAAATATAAGTTTAACCATATGTGTAACTATATGTATAACCACATGTAATTAAATTTATAATTTTATGTATAAAAACATACAACATAATGTTTAACTAAATGTGTATAACTATATATAAATATTTGTATAACAATAAAAAGATCTATATAAATAAATATAACTTTATTTTTTATTATGTATACATATATATATATATATATATGTAAATCTATATAATTGTTTATAACTTTGTATACACTTATTTATATTATTATTAACTACTTGTATGCATATATCTATATATAATTAAATGTTAAACTAAATGTAACTATTTATAACTACATTTACTATATGTATCCTAACATATAATTATATATGGGATAATACTATTTTGTTACACTAACTTGAAATAAAACAGCTAAAGATATAATATCAAAATATGTAAGCAAATAGCACAAGAGTGTCTGTAGATTAGGCTCATCTATGGTATAATACAAATAAGGGTCATACTCTTACCTAATCCCAGCCCTTGGGCCTCAGGCTCAAATATGAACTTATGTATAACAAAAAAAGTAATATTTGATAGATTGTTACTGAAGAACTTATATTTTCTTTTATATAATTCTTCATTATAACACTGTACTATCTATGTGTCTCTCTCTCCCTCTATAATTCTTTCAGTTATTCTCTTCCTCTTTTTCTTTATATGTCACACACTCTCTCTTGTTAATTTTTTTGGCTCTTCTTTCTTGTTTGTTCTCTCTCTCCACCCCTCCTCTCTCTCTCCCTCCCTCTCTCTCCCTCTCTCTCCCCCTCACTCCCCCTCTATCCCTTTCACCATTTCTCTCCCACTCTCTTTTTTCTATTTCTCACTCACTCTCTCTCTATCTCTCCCCCCATCTCTCCATTTATCTGTACCTCTCTCTCCCCACCTTATATCTTTATCTCTCTCTGTCCCTATCCTCCTTCAAATATTAAATGTCTTTTTTTGCTTTTCTTTCTTGTGCATTATCACATTTTGTGCCCTTTAACTAGTATAACTGAGATATCAATTAATCTTTATCGTTCTAAAAATTACTTTATCTATTAATGTAGATTCTACAAATGCAATGCCTCAATATTCACGATATTTAATCTTTAAATATTTATCTGTAAGTAATTTTATTTAATTATTTGTATATTTTGAAGTAATAGAATGTATTATTAAAAATAATGCATGGGTATTATTTTTTGTAAATAAAACATGACAAATTGAGCTCAGATCATCGGCGGATGTACAGAAGGGTAATTAAAAGATTTTTAAAGAAAGATTTTTTGATTGGGCTAGAAACTTTCATCAATTTTGCATGTAGTCAATCAAGATTGATGGATACAGAAAAAATTAAGTGTGCATGTAATCATCGCAAGTGTCAGAATATCCCTTTTTATGATGCAAACACTATAAGATGTCATTTGGCAAAATATAGCTTTGTGCCAAATTATTTTGTTTGGATTTATCATGGGGAAAGTACAATGGCTCTGATTATTGACCAAAATGAGGGTATTTAATCATTTTCTTGTGGTGAAGAATCATCAAACACATACCATAGAATGAACATCGAAGCAGCTGGTGTTGACTTCTATATGGATTACATGGATGAACCACCTAATCCTTAAGCTCATTAATTTTATAAAATTCTTAAAGCTCCAGATAAAGAGTTCTGGCTTGGTTGTAAAACACATTCGTAATTGTCACTTGTAGCTCGACTAATAAGCATAAAGTCTCAAAATCATATGTTTGAAAAATTATTTGATCAGGTAAAAGAACTGATGAAGGAGATTGTTCCGGATAATAATTTGATCACTAATAACTTTTACAACACTAAGAAGTTACTACTAGGAATTAGTATACTAGTGGAAAAAATTGATTGTTATTTAAATAGATGCATTTTATGTTGGGACGGTGATAGTGATTTAATTAGCTGTAAGTTTTGTCTTTAAGAAGATGTATTATTTTCCATTAATTTCTTGATTACATAGATTATATGCATCAAATGCTACAGCAAATGTTATGAGGTGGTATTCTGAGCATGAGGCTAAAGAAGGGGTAATGCATCATACATCAGATTCCTTACTTGGAAGCATTTTAATTATATACATCAAGATTTTGCAGTAGAAAGTCGAAATGTGAGATTGATTCTCTCCACTAATGGATTTTAGCTATTTGGGCAATCTTGACAATATTATTCAACATGATCAGTGTTAGTGACACCTTATAACTTGTCTCCATGGTTGGTTATGAAGGAGTAATATATGTTTTTGTCAATATTGGCTCCAGGGCCAAAAAATATGAAAGACATGCTGGATGTTTTCATACAGCCTCTTATTACAGAATTAAATCATTAATGAGATGTTGGCGTGAATACATATGATATCTCAAAGAAGCAAAATTTCATTATGTGGGCAGCCCTTATGTGTATGTTAAGTGACTTTCCTACATATTCAATATTGTCAGGCTGGAATACTACAGGATAATTTGCATGCCAGTATTGCATGACAAATTCTAATGCATTTACTCTCAAATTTAGTGGTAAATAGTCATGGTTTGATAAACATTGTAAGTTTCTACCTACGAATCATCCATTTCAAAGAAATAGAACTGCATTTTGAAAAAATAAACTATGATGACAGTTGCACAAGTAGTTCATTCAGAAGATGATATTATGACAGAGATTCAGAGTTTGAGTTTGAAGAAGGTAACTTAAAAGGAAGCTACTGGAAGTAATGGACCAATAGGAAAATTATTTGGCTGGAGGAAATGTAGTATATTTCGGACTTGTCCTATTGGAAGTCCAATTTAATTCGTCATAACTTAGATGTAATGCATATTGAAAAAATTTTTTTTGACAATGTTTTTAACACTGTTCTTAATGTAGATGGAAAAATAAAAAACACTTTAAAATCAAGACAAGAGCTAAATGATTACTGTTGTCATCCTGAATTGAAACTGGATAAAAAAATAGAAAAATTCTCTAAAGCTTGCTACACACTTGATAAGAAGGCAAGACAGATATTGTATGAATGAGTTAAAAATTTGAAATTCCCTGATGGATATGAGTCAAATATGGGTAGATACGTGGATATGAAGAATCTTAAGTTATTTGGAATGAAAAGTCATAACTGTCATCTATTAATGTAGAGATTAATACTAATTGCATTTCGTGAATTACTTACACTAAGTGTTGGGAAGGTCCTTATAGAACTTAGTAGGTTTTTAAAATAGCTAACTACAACCACAATCAAAATAGATGACATGGTGAGGATGGAGAATGACATTCCACTTATTATTTGTGAGCTTGAGTGGATATTCTCACCATGTTTTTTTGACTCGACGGAGTATTTGCTAGTCATTTGGCATATGAAGCAACAATTGCGGGGTAAGTGCAATTCATGTGGATGTATTCTTTTGAGAAATAAATACATATAATTTGTTGTGTTTTATAAATTAGTACTCTAAGTATTATTTTAATTTAATCTAATTGAAACCTAACATTATGGATATAGGTATCTTCATAAGTTGAAATTGAATGTTAGAAACAAGGCAAAAGTTGAATGTTCAATGTGCAATGCATATTTTGTCGAAGAAGCATCATCATTTTGTTCTTATTATTTTGAGGATCATGTCAATACAAAGAATAGAAATGTGCGGTGGAATTATGAAGGTCATGTGATGGTAGAAGATGATTCTATGGATAAATGATGTATCTTCAAGCACCCTATAAGAGCATTTGGAAGAGCATTTGGAAGAGCATTTGGAAGAGCAATGAAGAGATGTATGACAGATGAAGAGTACAAAGCAACCAGGAGCTACATTTTACTTAATGTGAAAAGGTTGCACCATATATTCGGTATGTATACCCAAAATGGTAGTAGGTTTAAACATAGTTTAATTTTATATTTAATAGGAATTATTAAAAATTGATATACAATTTTTTCTCTCTTTTAATATTTGTGAAGTATTTATGTTGAGCAGTTAAAATATAGGCATCCAGCAATTTCCAGCAATGATATCGATTATATGCTAGAAACTAAATTTGTGAATTGGTTAAAAAATTATGTGAGTATAATTAAGTTTATATTTTTGAATTATTTAATTTATTAGTATCTTTTATTTGTTATTATTATTTTTTTAATTTATGTCACAAGCAATTGATCCTTCAAATGGAGATTCAAATATTTTTATTCAGAATCTAAGTATGGCCCATTTTGATATGTGACAACCTATCCTGGGTATTTTGTTAATGGATATAAATTTCACACAATCGGGCATGATTCTTCTAAAATAATAATGAATAGTGGTGTATGCATTAAAGCCTCAAATTTTAATGCATAGGGATTGATTATTATGGTCAACTCAAAAAAGTTATTGAGTTGGAGTATCCTAGATTCGAAAATAATAGGATTGTATTATTTAAGTGTAAGTAGTTTGATCCTACACGAAATATGGGCACAAAGATTCATTCAGATTATAAGCTAGTAGATGTTAACAATAAACATAGATATAATTGATATGAGCCATTTATTATGTTAGTTCAAGACACTCAGGTATATTATTGTACATATTCGAGTTTATCTCGTGATAAGAAAGATTGGTGGGTGATTTGAAAAATTAAAGCTCAATCAAAATTTGAAGTATCAACATCGCAACATAGAAGTTATGACTTAGAAATAGCACTGGCATTCCAGAAAGTTGACATAAATAATATTGAGCCTGTGAAGGTAGATGAAGATCCAGAAAATTTATGTGATTCAAATGGTGGCACAATAGAAATTGAAGATGGTCAATTTTTATCTGAAGATGAGTTCGAACTTCTATCGGATTCAGATAAAATATCAGAAGATCCATTGAAGGATGATAGTGATGTTGATAATTAAATTGTTATAATTTTATTATAAATTAAAACTATCAAAGACTTTTTATATCTTGTTGAAATCTATTAGTGTGTTTTATTCGAAATGCATGCTTGTCATCATATTTCTATTTTTTATTCTATGTTTTATTTTGTACAGCAGATGGTGCCTAAAGGACATGACCATGTTCGATGTGGACGTAAGCACAGAAATGAACCAAATTCATCTATTATGTTATATCATATTGTAGAATCAGTACCATCTCATAGCCACCATATCCAAACTTCAACATCACAATCACCATCTCCATTTCTATCACCATCTCCATCATTGAGACCTCTACTATCACCTTTATTGGATGTAAGCCCACCACCCATTGTGCTTCCTGCACTAACTTTTGATCAATCTCTATCTTCTACACCACATTTTACACTGATTGTTCCCCCATTTACAATACCAACGGCATCATCAAATGCTGTGTCTTCCTCAGTAGTCATTGTAAAGTTAGATATTGAGATTGTGGATGAGAGGTAAAAAAAACATGTAAAATGACTTGAAAGAAAATGTTGATATTACTGTCAATTGTTTTTTTTATATTGTTTTGATTTTCTTTTTTCAATGTTATTTATTTATGTGTATAGTTTTATTCCATCTCACAAGTATTCGACTATAATTACAAAGGCTTTCAAGAAAATGGTTGATTTTAAAGATCTCTTGGAGGAATGTTTTTGAATTGACAAAAGAGTCATATTTTAATGACTTTCAGGTAGAAATAACATTACAAAAAAATTGAAACTTAATTATCTAATTACTTAACTTTTATGGTGGTTATTATTTAAGCAGTAAATAATTATATTCTTGTTGTTAATATAAATTCTTTAGTCATTTTTCTATTTATAGAATCACTACACATTGGCACCCAAATTTGATGGAAAGATAAAGTCATTATGGAAGATCAAAGCTGCTCAATGGTATTCTGATTTTGTCTATAAATAAAAGAAAATGGAAGCAAGGCCTGATTTTATATCCGAGGAAGACTGGCCCGAGTGGCTTAATTATTGGGAGGATCTAGATGTGAAGAAAAAATTCAGATATTGCTAGCAAAACTCGATGAAGTGAGGTTGCTGGACTAGGTATAGGAATCTATCGACACACTAGAGGTTCAAAGTCGAGCATTGAGCATGCTCGAGATTTTGTACAAATTTAAAATTCTAAACATATCTATATTTTGTGGTTGTCCTAATAGTCCATTAATTATAATCTATGCATAGTATTAATAATGTTGTTAAATTTTTTTATCATTTGTTTTTTATGAATTAATAAAAACATAATCTAGGCTGGAGAATTGGGTCGAGATCCAAATTTTTATGAGATTTTCAAAGAGATGCATGTGAAGAAAGTGGATGGTCAGTATGTTGAAAATAATTCTTAGATGATTGCAGTAAGAAATTGTTATATTAATTAGAATTTATAAAACTACAGTACATTATGAAAATTATTTTGAAAGCAAACTATTTATTTTATTTTTTGTAAATCTAGAATAGTTTTTATCTCTATTTTATCTTAGGACCTAATGGAGGAACATGTGATAGCTGTTCATCAACAAGTTGAGGGTTCTATGGACCTTCAACCAATTGCCTATGATCCTTTTTATTTGGAGATAATTGGTGGTCGAAAGTAGCAGTGAGTGTACGGAATCGACTCAAAGGGAGTGGCAATTTGTTGTAGCAGTCGTGCTTTTAATTTATCTATATCAGCAATGGTGGAAGAGACGGTCAAACAACAAGCATTGGAAACAAATGAATGTATTGTAGATATGGTGACCGAAATGAAAAAAAAGGATGAGCATATTACTAATTTGATGGAAGAAATGCAAAAAAATAAAAAAATTTAAAAAACAATACAACAGCAGATGTCCTATATGGAGTCATAGTTAGCAACTTTGGTGCATCAGATAGCATTTCGAGATCCACCTGTGAATCCTCACAGAAGAGGCTAGCATTCCCTACAATTTATGAGGATGATTGAGTATGAGAATTATATTTGAACTGTTATTTAATTTTGTCTATGTGTAGCAAATAATTATGATATTTTTTTGTAGGTTTCAATTTTTTTTATTCGGGTTTTGTTCTTTCTTTTCCGATAAACCAAATTATGAATCTTTGTCGGACACATTATGTGAGAGAAAATAAAAAATCCTGATTCAAAGCATTCAGACATTACCACGGTCCTTCCAATGCATGTGTCTCATATTTACCGATTTCAGGTTTATCAAAAATAGGGCTAGTATATATTATCTTTATTATCCTAAAAATATTTTATTTTTGCACTCTCTTTATCTCTAAACATAATTGTTGAACATCTTTTGGATTTTTGTTAAAGTTGCATGATAATCAACTTTAATTTGTATTTGTTCATGTCTATAATAATTGTATTTATATATTTGTGAATATGTTTTTGTGTCTTTGAATTTTTTGGGTAGAGTTTTAGCCTATAATAGGCATGTAAAAGTCTATTTCTAACAGCGGCAGCAGTGGTAGAGATGCTAGTGATGGCACCGATGGCAGCAATGACATTGGTAAAAGTAGAAGCAGCGGCGGTGTAGGTAGCGGCAGTAGTGGCGGTGGAGGTAGCGGCGGCAGTGGTGGTGGAGGTAGCGGCGGCAGCAGTGGTGGCGACAGCAGCGGCAGCGACGGCGGTGGCGGCAGCAGTAGCTAACGATGTGGCAGCTAAGGCAACACCGGCAGCAGCGGTAGTAGTAGCGTCATCGGCAGTGGTAGTGGTAGCGACAGCGGCAACAGCAATGGGAGTAGAGGGAGCAGCATCAACGACAACAAATGCTGTATATAAGTACATATATAGTCAATATATACGTACAATTAATACATCAGTAATTTATGTACATATATACTGAGTATATATATGTACTCAGTATATATGTACGCATAATACTTCAGTTTATATGTACAAATACTATAGTAATATATGTACAATTGAAATGTTAGTATATATGTACATATATACTGCAGTAATATATATTTATCAAAACATAGTTTTTTTTATTTATTTTGAAATGATTTGGTGGTTTAAATTTCGTACAGATATGGTATCACATTGTTTCCCATACGAAGCTTGTATAAGTGAGGACATATTTCAACAAACATGATGCACATTGACACGGACAGCAATTTTACTTTGAAAGTTAGTGATCGGATCAGCAAAGGGATAGAGCAACGTCAATGCATTGATAGATTATACTTTATGCACAGTCAGAAGATACATTGATTAATAATATGTAATATATTTTTTTTTATTTTATTGTTTTAGTTATTTAAAATATTATATTAGAATAAGTTATTACAATGAATTTTTTTGTTTAATTTAAAATTTTCATTTATAGTTTCTATTTTTATTAAATTTAATTTAAAAAAATTAAATTATTTAATTAAATTTTTGTTGAAACTATATGACTGATCAACTGTAATTTTTGTTTGTTCATGTCTATAATAATTATTTTTATATATCAATTAATATGTTTGTATTTTTCCAAATCTTTTGGGTAGAGTTTTAGCCTATTATTGGTATGTAAAAGCCTATTATCTGTAGGGTAGCCATAGCAGCGGTAGTAGCCGTGACAGTGATGGCAGTGGCGGCAATGGTGCCAAAAGCTGCAATGGCGGCAGTGGCAGTAGTAGACGTGGAAGTGGTAGTGGTGGCGTCGGTAAGCGGTGGCAGCATTGCCAGCAACAGCATGATGGCAGCGGCTGTAGCGGAGGCAGCGGAGGCAACACAGCATCAGCAGCATCGCAGCGGCGGCAGCGGCAGCATCGGCTGCGGCACCGGCAGTAGCGCCAGCATCGGTAGCGGCACCGGCAAAAATGGCAGTAGTGGCAGTGGCGGCAGCGGAACCAGCAGTGGTAGTGGTGGCTGCACCAATAGTGGCGGTAGCACCTGCAGTGGCGGTAGCACTAGCAGCAGCCGCAACAGGACCGGCAAGGGTGGCAGCGACAGCTAGAGTCAGCAGGAACGGCAACATGTAGTATATACATAGGTATATAGTCAGTATATATGTAAATATAATTCTGTAGTATTTTATGTACATATATACTGAGTATATATGTACTTGGCATATATGTACGCATAATACTGTAATTTATATGTTCAAATACTCCAGTAATATATCTACGAAGGAAATGCTAGTATATATGTATATTTTGCTGTAGTAAATATATTTAACAAAACAACTTTTTAAAAATTTATTTTGATTTGATTTAGTGGTTTAAATTCTTACAGATGTGGTACCACATTGTTCTCACTCGAAGCTTGTATAAGTGAATGTGTTTTTCAATAGGCATAAAGCACCATGGTCTAGATAGCTATTTCACAGTAGAAATTGGTGATCGGAGGAGCAGGGAGAGAAAAAGCAACATCAATGCATTGATAGATTATATTTTATACACAGTCGATAGATACATTGATTAATAAGTTGTAATATAATTTTTGTTAATTTTTTAGTTATTTAAAATATTGTATTAGAATAAGTTATTAAATGAATTTTTTTGTTTAATTTAAAATTTTTATTTATAGTTTCTGTTTTTATTAAATTTAATATAAAAATATTAAATTATTTAATTAAATTTTAGGTTAAGATGTATTGCTAAGAGCGGTGGCATCGGAGGGGGGCAGCAGCGGCTGCACCGGAAGTGGCGGCGGCCACGGCGGTAGCAGCGGCTACACCAGAAGCAACGTCAGCACCGGAAGTAGCGGTAGCACCGAAGCAGCAGCAACACCGAAAGCTATGGCAGCAATGGCAGAGGAAGCAATGGCAGCGGTGGCGGCGGCAGCAGCGGGCAGGAGCAGCGGAAGTGACAGTTGCAGCATGCAGCGGCAGGCACCGGCAGCAACTGTGGCAGCCGACATAGCGGCCGGTTGGCAGCAGTGGCCAGCGGCGGTGTCAGCAACGGTTGATAGCAGTAGTGGTATTGGTAGCGACAGCGACAATGATAGCAGTGACAGGAGCAGCAACGGGAGCAAGCAGCAACCACAAACCAAATGAGTATATACGTACAAAAAAGTGCAATATATACGTACATAAAATACTACTATATTTTATGTAGTATATACTGAGTATATTTGTACTCCGTTTTTACGTACACATAATACAACTATTTTTATTGTACATATACTGTAGTAATATATGTACAAGTGAAATGTTAGTATATATTTATATAGATACTACAAGATTATAGATGTATCAAACTCAAACATAACTTTTTTTTAAAATTTGACTGAGTAGTTTAAATTTCATATAGATATGATACCGCATTGTTCCTCATACAAAGCTTCTATAAGTGATGGGATTTTCACTAGACATTACGAGCCGCAACTCGAACAGCTTTTTCATAGTAGAAAAATGATGATCGCAGGAGCAGAGGGAGAGAAAGCAACGTCAATGAATGAATATATTATACTTTATGCACTGTCGGTAGATACATTGATGAATAAGATGAAATAAAATTTTGTTATTTTTTTTGTTTCAATTCTGTAAAATATTGAATTAGAATAAGATATTTAATGATTTTATTTTTTGTTTATTATAAAATATTTATAGTTTCAATTTTATTCATTTGATATAAAAATATTAAAATATTTAATTTCAAATTTTAAATAATTATATTCTGAATTAATTTTGAAATTAAAATATCTAGGGAAAAATACCTTGCTAAATTAGCTAGGGAAAATTCTCTTGCTAATTTATCTAGGGAATTTTTCCTAGCTTATTTAGCTAGAGAAATATTAAAATTAGCAATAGATTTTTCGTCGCTAAATTTATTTGGCTAGGGACTATATCCTTCGCTAAAATTTATAAACCAGCATTTTAACTAGGGAATCATTCATCGTTATTTTCATTTAGCGATAAAAAATCTCATTAATCTTGCTAATTTAGCCAGGGAATTTGTCTTTTTTAGCAAGGAATTTTTTCGACGCTAACTTTTTAGCTAGGGATACTTTGCCTCACTAAATTTTAGCAAGAAGCACTTTAGAAAGGGAACCGATCCACCGATAATCCGTCGCAACTAAAAATTTTTCGACCACTACTAAAAATAGAAAATGCCCATTTAGCTAGGTAATTTTCCCTAGTTATAATATGAGATTTTTCTTGTATTGTTAGTTAGATAGATAGACAAATAGACTGATAAACTGATAGATAGATAGGCAAGTAGATATATAGAAATATAGAAATATTGATATATAGATAGAATGATAGAATAAAAAACAAATAGATCACTACTAAAATTTTTGATAATACCGACAAAATACCAAGCAAAAAATTTGGTCAGTAATTCTTATCCAAAACATGACCAGTTAGCGACCAAAAAATGGTATCGAGAAAAAATAAATTTTTCGACCAAATTTCCGACCAAATTTCCTACAAAATTTCTGACTAAGGACCAACCATAATTACCGACTAAATATTTTTGATCAGGAATTGGTTTGTAGAGTGGTTATTAAATATATTACTAACTATTTAACGACATTTCATTATAATTGATTGTTGTAGTATCTTTTCAAATTATTTATAACTTCATACTTACCGACCAATTACCGATCAATTATCGACCATATATATAGGTCAGTAATTATTGAACAATTCACGACCTATTTAGAGATCCAAGTGGCACATAGGAAAAAATATTTCCGACCAAATTTCTGACCAACTACCGACCATTTATTACCGACCAAATATAATTGGTCGAAAATAAGGTTTGTAAATTAGGAGGGAATTAGCAAAAAAAACATTCCCAAAAAATTACGAACTATTTAACGACCAAAAATATATAACCATTAAAAATGGTCGGTTAGTGGTTATCCAATATATTTATAAGGTCGTAATTACCAACCAAATTACCGACCAAATATATAATTCATTAATTACTGACCTTTTCACGACCAAATACTGACCATGCATATCTAGCAAATGTTTTTGGTTGGAAATTGGTGGGTAAATTAGGATGGAAATAGCGAATAGATATTGTCGACAAATTACTGACTATTAATGACCAAAAACTTATTACCATTAAAATTATTCGGTAAAGTGGACTTCCAAATACTTATAGATTTTTTCTGACCGGCCATTTACCATCCATAATTTTGGATGATAATTCATTGTTTTAATTTTTTTTGATTTGAAAATCATTTGCTAATTCATTAAAACCTAAAATCATCAAAACTCTGTAGTTTTTTCGAATCAGAGTCAACTGTAAGCATGAAATTAAAAAAAAATCATATTTCTTTTGAATCTAGGTAAGTTTTTTTGTTTTCCTCCTTCAAATTGCTTATACACATCTATGTTTCTCTGAATTATATATAGACAATTGAAATTTCATTTTTTCAATATATTCGGGTATTAGGTATTTTTTCTCCTCATAATTTCTTAATTTTTGCTTCAATTTCATTTAACCTAATATGATTTTGATTCGACACAATTAATTAAACTATAATTTTTCATTTTTTTAAAAATTTGTTCATCTACTATTTATATTTTTAGGGTTTTAGTAATTTTGATTTCAATTATATGATGTTTGCATCCAAATAATCTTAATGTTAATAGTTTATATTTATATAATCATATGATGTTATGTATAAATGTCAATACTTTAATATATATAATGATTTATGTTAAATCAAACTTTTATTTAATATTAATCTTAAATTTCTATCATTGTATATTTAAACTTTTATACATTTATATAATCGTATGATATTATGTATGAATGTCTATACTTTAAATATAAACGTATTACATTATAAATACACATTGATATGTTTATATAAACATATAATGTTATATATAAATATTTATACATATGTATTAATTGTTTATAAATATCTATACAAAATTTACATTAACCTATCGATATATATATATATATTTTATATAACAATTATATAATATTAAATGATTATGCAATTTTGTAAATATTTATATTTCATATTTTTTTAAATAAATATAAAATATTTTTATATTTATAAAATGTGGTATATATACTATATATTATTTATAAAAGTGTTACATATAAATATAATAATATTTAAGTAACATTTATAAAAAAAATTTATTCACAATATTATATAGATACACGTGTTTAATTATATAATCATATGTCATTTTATATAAAAGTATTTATAAATTTATTTATAATAAAGTAAACTATTTTTATAACTATATTTATAATTTTATATAACTAATTTGTAACTATATAATAATGTATAAATATATGTATAGTTCTATATAATTATATTTCTAAAAGATATATATTATATGCATACTAATATATAACTATATATTATTATATTTTACTAAATGTATACCTATATAAATGTTAATTATAATTATATCTTAACTTACATACATATTTATAACTATATGTGTATAACTATATATATATATATATATATATTTGTATAAATATGTAACACTTTATATAATTAAATATAACTATATTTGTAACTATATATACATATATGTATTCATATAATTAAATTAAAATATTTGCTTATAATGTTGTATATATTTATGTATAACTACTTATCACTACTTATATAAATATATCTATATATAACTATTTCTTATTTGTATATTACTATTGATAATTATATATATTATATGAATAATAATATATAACTATAAATAATTGTATCTTACTATATGTATAACTATAAAAGCTTTATGCATATTAATATTTAAATATATACTTCACAACTTAAATTTAATATTTATTTGTATATATTAGTATATGAAAAAGTATTTTACGATATCTATACCTATACATATCTATATGTATAATTATATAAAATTAAATGAACAAATATATAAACCTACATGTATAAATATATGTTTAACTATTTGTGTAACTATATGTATAACACATGTTACTAAATTTATAATTACATGTATAACACCATACAACATTATGTTAAACTATATGTGTATAACTATATAAATATATGTGTAACTAAATAATGTCTATATAATTATATATAACTTTATTTGTAACTATATATACATATATGTATTAATATAATTAAAGCAAAATATTTTTTTATAACATTGTTTATATTTATGTATAACTACTTATAACTACTTGTATGAATATAATTATATATAAATATATTTTTAATTATATATAACTATTTATAACTATATATATTATATGTAAAATAATATATAGCTATAAATAATTGTATCTTACTATATTTATAATTTTAAAAGTTATATGTATAATTATATTTAAACAATAAATTTACAGCTTATATTTATATATATTGTCTATAGTAGTATATAAAAAAGTAATATACTATATCTATACCTATTCATTACTATATTTATAAATATATAAAATTAAATAAACAAATATATAAACCTACATGTAAAAATATATGTTTAACTATTTTTGTAACTATATGTATAACCATACGTAACTATATTTATAATTACATGTATAACAACACACAACATTATTTTAAACTATATGTGTATAACTATATATAAATATTTGTATATCTAAAAAATGTCTATATAATTATATATAATAATATTTGGAACTATATATACACATATATATTAATATGATTAAAGCAACATAATTTTTATAACATGTTTATATTTATGTATAACTACTTATAACTACTTGAATGAATATATCTATATATAACTATATGTTTAAATATATATAACTATATATATTATATGTAAAATAATATATAACTATAAATAATTGTATCTTACGATATGCATAGTTTAAAAGTTTTATGCACAATTATTTTTAAATATTAAATTTACAGCTTATATTTAATATATATTGTATATAGTAGTATATAAAAAAGTATTTTACTATATCATACATATACGTATTTAATATAAACCTAATGGACATATTTGGAAGTCACTCACAGATAAGAACCAAATGATAATTTGGAGAGAATTTAAGGTAATATTACTACCGGAAAAATTTTTACATCTTTTATGTATTCTTTTGTTGACTGATTAAAAATTATTTATTTGTAATTGTAGAAAGTTTAGAGGTGGACACAGCGAAAGGAGGTGGTCAAAAGTGTGTTATACAAATATGCGGTCAATTGGTATAAAGGCATCGTGAACGAGATAAAAGATAAATGGTTGAAGAAGAAAGATATTATTCGAGTGTCCTAGATCAAGTTTTCAAGGAGTGGCAGAGTATATGGGAAGATCCGGATTATAGGAAGAGGTGTGATAAACTGAAGGGTAATCATAGCTCAGAGTGGGCTCGGGAGGGTAGTGGCATGTCTACACACACATGTGAATCTTGCTCTATGCGCTAGCACAAACGAGCATTGGTATTATTTCTATTTATACTTTTTATGTTTATTATTTTGTGAAATGTGTTTAATTGTGCCTAATTTTCATTTTTCATAAAGAAATTTTTTTCAATAGAATTAACGTATGTATTGTGTGTAATTATAGACACGCAAAGAGGGTGAGAAGCCTAGTGTTCCTTGCTTATTCAGATACACGCACACAAATGCTCATGATGATCAGACTTTCATTGATCAGATATCTCATGCAGCAAATGTATGTTTCATTAAAAAAATTAACTTTTTTTTGTTTGAATATAAATTAAAATACTTGTCATAAATTTTTAATAGGCTAGATATGAGGAAATATTAGCTGCTGTGACTCAAGTGTATTCCCAGTCTACTTTAGGTTCATGTGATGGTGCAACAGGTAATTCTCATTCATTAGCTCCACCAGTTGATACTTATCAGATTTGGTATGTGACTGTTGATGGCAAGGAGAAGATGCACATCAATGGTGTCAGTTTGTTGACATCATCATTCTGCTCGCGTAGATGACCAAATTATGAAGCTGAATTTTCAGGATCAGTTTCTAAATTGTTTTCGACGATGGATGAATATCAGTACGTGATGTGAAATACGATACAATATTAGTTGGTAAATACTGAGTGATGCATGATCGTCTATGAGGATGATAGAAATGAGTTGCATATGTATTTTGACTGCCTTACAAAGAAGTTTCAAGGAGGACTCCAGTTTAACCCTAATGATCTACCTCGGATTTTCCAACATAATGCTCCAGCTACAGCATCTACTCCATCACCTATAGCAAGACCTACAACAACTGCATCTGGATTAGCAGCAGCAGATATCTCTACCCCAGTACCTGACATCTCACCGTGTGGACCAGAAATGTCACAGCATAATGATTTTGAAACTATGTTGGATGATTGAGTCTATTACACACATTTTTTTCAATACCTTAAACTTTGATTTTGGATTTCATTTTTTTATTTTTCTCTTGATGTATTTAATATATATATATGTAGTATATATAGTAGTTCGATGGAGTTAATTGTATTTTTTTGTTGTGTTTTCTATATATGTTTCTACAGCAACTACATCAAACTGGGTGTTTTTTGGATTTTATTTTTTTTGTGTTTTGTGTTCTAGTTTCTGTAGAAACTACTGCAAAACTGCAAAAAATAAAAATTTGGTCGGTAATTACCGGTCGAATTGCGACCAAACTGACCAAAATTTTTTAGTATCAATGGTTGGTGAAATATCACCAAATGGTCGGTAATACTTTTGGAGATCAATTATCGACCAATGTTTATAAAAGATTTTAGTCCGTTTTTGGTCGCAATTATTTCGGTAATTTTTGACCATTTTGAGACCATTTATCGACCAAGTGCTTCAGGTCGGAAAATGGTTGGAATTTAGTTGATAATTATTTGTCATTGAATGGTCTGTAAATGGTCGTTAATTACTGACCATTTGGGGACCATATACTGATCGAATTAATTTAGTTAGAAAATTGTCGGACAATAGTCGATAATTGTATGTTGGTAGAGGATCGGTAAATGGTCGATAATTTACTAGCTGATTGATTTTTTGTTGGTATTTGGTTGGTATTTGGGTTACAGACCAAAAAACACCTAATCACCGACCAAATAATTGCTTGGTAATTCGGTGAATTTTAGTAGTGGATAAATAAACATATATATATATATATATATATAGCTACTTATATAGATAGATAAATAGAAATATAGATAGACAAATAGATAGATAATTTGCAGGTAGACAAATAAACATATAGAATGAAAGATAGATAGACAGATAGATAGATAAACAGATTCATAGATAGTCACTTTGATAGAATGACAAATAGAATGATAGACAAATTGATATAGAAATAAATAGATAAATAGGTACATAGATAGATATATAGATGAATAGAAGGATAGAAGAAAAGATGCATAGATGGATAGATGGTTAGGTGGTTAGATGGATAGATGGATAGATGGATAGGTGCTTAGATTGATAGATGGTTCGATAGATAAATAAAAAATGGATAGATGGGTCGATGGATAGATAGAAAGATGCTTAGATGGATAGGTGGATGGATAGATGTATAGTTTGAAAGAGGATAGAAGGATAGATGGATAGATGGAAAAATGTATAGATGGATAGATCGATAGATGGATAGCTAGATAGAGGGATAGATGGATAGGTGCATATATGGATAGTTGGATAGATAGATAGATAAATGTATATTGATAGATAGATAGTTAGTTAGTTAAAAGGATATATGGATAGATGGTTAGATGAATATATTGATAGATGTATAGATGGTTAGATGGATATATGGATAGATAGATGAATAGATAGATAGATAGATAGATAGATAAACAAATAGATAGATAGATGTACAAATAGATAGATAGATCGACAGAAAGAAAGACAAACAAATAAATATTTAGATAGATAGATAGATAGATAGATAAACAAGTAGATCTATATATAATTAGATAGATAAATAGGTAGATAATATGATAAATATATAAATAGATAAAAAGAAAGAAAAAAGAAAGAAAGAAAGAAAGAAAGATAGATAGATATAGAAAGATAAATAACTAGATAGATAGACATATAGATAGATAGAAAGTTAGTTAGACAAATAGATAGATAGATTGATAGATAAAAAGGTAAATAGATAGAGAGATAGTTTGTTAGATAGTTAGATAGATAGATATGTAGAGAGAGAGATAAATTGATAGATTGATAGCTAGCTAGATAGATAAATATATAAATAAATTGATTAATAGATATATATATATATATATATATATATATATTGATAGATATATAGATAGATAGAAAGATATATAGATAGATAGATAGACAAATAGACAGGTATATAGATATATACATAGATAGAGAGATACATAGATAATAAGATAGAAGGAGAGATTAATAGATAGATAGAGCGATAGATAGATATAGATATATAGATAGATTGATTGATTGATACACAAATTGACAAATAGATAGATAATTAGATAGAAAGATTGATAAATAATATAATTAGATAGATAGATAGATTTATTAATTGATAGATAGAGAGATATATATATAGAAAAATAGATAGATAGATAAATAAAAAAATAGATAGATGGATAGATAGATAAATAGATAGATAAATAGATATATAGATAGATAAATAGATATATAAATAGATAAATAGATAAATAGATCGACTAATACACAATTAGCCAGATAGATGGATAGATAGATAGACAAATAGCCATATAGATAGATAGACATATCAATAGATATATAGATATATATATATATAGACTGATAGATAGAAAGACAGATAGAAAGATAGATAGATAAAAAAATAGATAAAAACATAGATATACAGATAGACAGATAAATATATAACTTAATAGAGAGTTAGATAGATAGACATATATATATATAGATTGACAGATATATATATATAATATATATATATATATATATATATAGATACACAGCTAGACAAATAAATAAACTTATAGACATTTAGATAAAGAGACCAATAGGAATTTACACAGATAGAGATATAGAAAGATAAATCAATAGACAGATAGAAAGACAAACAGATAGTTAGAGTAGATAGATAGATAGATAGATAGATAGATAGATAGACACAAAGATAGATAGATAAATAGATAGATAGAGAGATAGATAGATATATAGATAGATATACAGATAGATAGATAATTAGTTAGAAAGATAGATAGATAGATATATACATAGAGAGACAACTAGATAGATAGATATATAGACGGATATACAAATATACAAATAGACATAGATATTTAAATTAATACATATATTGATAGATAGATATATAGATAGATAGGTAGAGAGATAAATACATAGATAGAAAGATAGATTGACAGATAGATAGATAGATGAATAGAAAGATAGATAGACAAATAAATAGATAAATATATGATAGATATTTAGATAAATAGACAAATAGATATAATATATATATAGATTGATAGAAGACATATTGATAGATATATAGATAGAGAATATATAGATATATAGACAAACTAGATAAATAATCATATAGATAGATAGGTTGATAGGACAAGTAGTCAAATAGATATATATAGATATGATAGATAGATTGATTGATAGATAGATGCTTAAATACACAGATATATATATATATATATAAGTGTCAAACTGGCTGGGCAGTCTAGGCACGGCACGTGCACAGCATTATTAGACCATGCTTGGGCTAGCCCGGCACTAGAATTTTTCTATGCCCGGGCCCATGCCATGCTTGACCACGGCACCAATCGTGCCGTGCCGAGGACAACGGGACCTCTGCCAGTCCTGAACTGGCACAGTTTAGTGGCCCGTGGCACGACCCTCCAGCTTGGAACATGTCCCGCACTCCACCCCATCGCTAGAGTAGAGCATCAGATAGAGAAAATGCATGGGTACCGGTTCGATTCCACTCCGACCCGACCCGCGGTCACCCGCCCCCTACCCGAATCCCCCCGCCCCACCCGGATGGTTTAAAAAAAAAATTAAAATTTAAAATCAGCATTGTATTTGCCTCCAATGGCTAGGGGACAGAATCCGATGGTCCTCATGATTTTGCCCCTAAAATTCAATAATAAATTAAAAAACATAAAAAATTACTTTTAAAAAAAAAATTTTTTTTTAATCTATAAAATCCCTACCTCTCAATAACATTTATGTTTTTCATAAACTTTTATTCTCACTCTCTCAAAATTCTTTCAAGCTCTTGCTCTTCTTTCTCTCGGGACTCGAGATTTCATCATCATCGGCTTGGCTTTTCGGAACTCTCAACTCAAGTTTGGAAGTTTGAACTAGACTGTGATATACCGTGCACATGATCTACCTCACTATGTTATGGGTATTTTATGTTTTTTATGATTACTTTCTCTCTCTAGTCTCTCTCTCTAATCTGAAAATCTAAAATCTTTCATCTAGGCTCGACCTCCCATTTAACAAAAATCCAAAAAATTGAATAATACTAATGAAACATATATATATATATATATATATATATCGACAATTAGATAGACAAATAGAAAAATAGACAGATAGGCATACATATAAATAAATAGAAAGACATTGAAAATAGAAAGAATAAAAAATAGATAATACAATAAAAATCCCAAATAAATAGGGAAAATTCCCTAGCTAAATGGGATTTTTCCATCACTAAAGTGGAATAACGACCAATCAATGACGGAACCTTTCCCATGCTAAAGTTCTCGTCACTAAAAATTAACTCAGGAAAAATTCCTAGCTAAAATATATTAGCTATGATAAATTCCCTAGATAAATTGAAGAAAATGTAAAAACATAAACATTATATGATAATGTATAATTAACAAAAATTAAAATTAGTTAATAAATCATTCTGATACAATATTTTACAAAGTTAAAACAAAAACATAACAAAATTTTATTATATCTTTTTAATCGATGTATCTAAAAATAGTCTATAAAGTATAGATTATCCATGAAATTGATGTTTCTTAATCTGTCCTAGCTCCTCCGATCACCATCTTTCTGCTGCAACAAAGCTGTCCTAGTCACGGCACGATGTCTAGTGAAACATTTCTTCACTTCTACAGGCTTCGTATGGGGAAACATTGTTGTACCATATCAGTACGAAATTAAACTAGTTAATAAAATCAAAATAGATAAATAATAAAAGTTCTATTTTGATAATTATTAAATACTACAGTGTATATGTACATATATACTAGCATTTACTAGTTACATAGAATACTAAAGTATTATATGTACATATATATGTATGTATATATTAACATATAATACTATATAGTATTTATTTACATATATATGTATGTATGTACTATAGTATTATACGTACATATATATGTAAGTATATCCTATAGTATATACTATAGTACATACTACAGTATATAATGTAGTATGTACATAAATACTATAGTATCCAAAAACATAACTTTTGATAAATGTACATATATACTATAGTTTATATGTAGTACATACTACAAATATATAATTTAGTTTATATACTATAGAATATTTTGTAGTATATATGCTACATTATA